>PVIY010044249.1:0-19826 GCA_004026745.1 Myrmecophaga tridactyla
AGCCCCAAGTAGAACTGCAATCCCACCTGACATGCGCTTGGTTTCGAGGAGAAGGACTGAAAAGCCAAATCCCAAAGGGGATCGTCAAAGCTAATACAAGGAGATTCAGCAAAATAACCTTATTAAGACATTAAAATGCCCTGTCTACCACAGAAGATCAAAGCATGTGAAGATCCATGCAGATTTGGCTCAGCTAAACGACCAAACTAAATTACCCGAGGGACACAGCATTTGGTTGTTTATCTTGACATAAAGGATATCAAGACACTGGAGGGGCATAAAGAAGAATTTGAAAGATTAGAAAAATATAAGATATCACAGAGAAGAAAGATTCTATTGACCAAATTAAAAGTATATGAGAGGGCGGTGCAACAGTGTCTCAGTGGCAGAATTCTTACCTGCTATGCCAGAGACCTGGGTTTGATTCCCAAAGTCTGCCCATGCCAAAAAAAAAAAGTATATTAGAGTCATAATACTAGATTTCAAGAGGCAGAAGAAAAAATATGCAAATTAGAGGACAGGATAATTGAACTTGAACGTTCTATAGAATAAATAGCAAGAAAAATGGAAAAAATGCAACTTGCTCTCGGGAAAAGGACAGGCACCACAAAGTGTACAAGTATAAGGACTATTAGTGTCCCGAAGAAGAGAAGTTATAGGGGTAGGAAGGCTAGTTAGGGGGAAAACTTCCAACCCTTATATAAGACACAAACATCCAGACCAAAGAAGCCCAATGAATCCCAAACAGAATAACTCCAAATAGGCTTACTCCAAAACAGCTAATCAAATGGTGTTTAAGACAGTGCTTACTGTTTAGATTTTAAGAAACTCATATCTGTATCTGTAGATTTTCTCCTTAGCTTTAATTTTAAATTGGTTTAGGAAACATATTGTACAAACACAGGTATTACAATGATTATTTAGATGTTTTAATTAATATGCCCATGGATAAGCTAACTAATATATCATTTTTGGTGGTTCCAAGTGTATTGTTTGTTTTCTTAAATAAAAATATTTAAATAAAGAAAAAAATTTGTTCCAAAGACTAAAATAGAAAAAAAAATTACTCAAAAAGATGAGCCCATATAACTCTTTAGAAAAATCAGATATTTGGGGGAATAAATGAAAATAAGAGCATCATTTACCAAAACTGATCAAAGTGGCACTTGAGGAACATTTATTTATTAGGAAATAAGACCAAGCATAAACAAATAAAATAAATACAAAATCAAGGAGGTAAAAAAGAAACAAACCTAAAGAAAGTGAAAGGAAGCAACGAATAAAGAGAAAAGAAAGTAGTAAGATGGAGAACAAAATCTAACAAAAGAGAACCAGATATGGCCAATAAAGCAAAAAACTGGCTCTTAAGGAAGAATAGATGAGCTTCTGGAAAATTTAATCTATAGAAAGAAAAAAAGAGAACATACCAATAAACATCAGTGATAAGAAAGGCGATATAGAGAAGATTAATGAAATATGAAATACTATATGGAACTTTATATCAATAAAATTGAAAGACTAAATGAAACGGTGGACGATTCAAGAAGTGGAAACTAGAGTGGAAAACTATAAGAAGAAAATAAATAGAAAAGCTTAGCTTTGAGACACCATGTCCAAACAGCATCACAAGGAGTTCTGCCAAATCTTCAAATGAGCAATACTCTATATTATCTGAACTTCTTCAGAGCACAGAAAAAAATGGGTAACCATTCAGGCAAGGTTAAATAAGCCAGAAAATAAGCAAATTTCACTGATAAAAATAGATAAAATACTGAATAAAATATTAGCAAATCAAAATCTGCAGTATCAAAAATATGACAAAACAGGACCAAAAAGTTTGTCCCAGTAACATAAAATTGGTTCAACATCAGAAAAGCTGGAAAAAGTTTCTGAGAAAAATCAACAGCTATTTCTCAAGAAAATTCTTAACAAGCCAGGAGAGGCAATTTCCTAACTGAAAGGTATTTATCAGCTGGCAAGAACAAACATGTTTGAGCCCAAGTGAAAAACTGGAATGCCCATCAAAGTCCAGTGTCAGCAGAGCAGTAAGACCCTTCCTGGGTTATACCTGTGCTCTGGCTAATGGACTGACCCTCCCACAGATAACACTAGAAACCGTGGACCAAACACAAAAGTACAGGACACTCTGACGCGTGCATAAAGGCAGGCAGGTTCCAGAGGGGATCCAGCATCTGGCAGAGGGGACTGGCGCAGGGCAAGCTTCAGATGTCAAGGCTTTTAGGCCAAGGGTGGGCTGAGCAGGCTGTGTGGGAGGCTGCAGGTCCAAGAAAACTGGGAGTCTTCCCAGTATTACAGAGCTCAGGGCCACCAGCACTGCCAAAGGTGAACAGGCCACCCTGGAAATGAGGGAGTCAGAGGACAGCATGTAGGAGCTCTGCCCAAGCCTCTAGCCAACCGGAGACAGCTCGCATGGAGCTGACCGCAGGCGTGAAGGAACTGAACTGTCTGAGGCAGCTTGAGTACCCTAAGTTAACCAATTGCCTGCTAAAGGAAAAACATCAGCACTCTGCAGAGGCAAAGACTCTATAACACGACACTCAGATTGTCCAGGCTACAGTAAAGACGGACGTGTGAGGAGCCAGGGAGAGGCGGCTCATTCCCAGGTGAGAGGGCTATCACTCCAGACCTCCCGAGGGGAATGGATGCTGGAGTTACTATTTAGGCAAAGACTTTAAGGCAGCTACTTTAACTCACTTCAGCAAGGCAAAGGAAACTATTCTAAAAAATAAGTGGAAACATGGAAAATCTCAGCAGAAATAAAAAGTTTTTCCAAACATTAACAACAAAACACTACAAAAGGAATTTTAGAACTTAAAAGAACAGTATCTGAAATAATTCATTGGATGGGGTTAACAGCTAAATGAAGATGACAAGATAAAATCCAATGTGAGGAACACAGGGGAAAAAAGATGGGGAAAGAAAAGGAAAGAACAGAGACCCAGAGAAATGTGAGACAGTTGAAAAGATCTAAAATATGCATTAAGTTGAGTCCCAGAAACAACGGAGAGAGGGGATGAATTATTTGGGGGAAAAAAAGGGATATAATGTTAAAAAAAAAAGAGCCCTCCCCAATTGATGAAAACATAAATTTACTGATTTAGCAAGCTCAGTGTGATGGTGTTTTGATTTGTCCACTTGGCTGGGCTAAGCAGTGAGGATGGAAGGAGGGTAGCAACCATTTCAGAGCACACATACACTTCCTCCCACTTTCTCAGTCAATACGAGTGTAGGCTCTGCCTCAAGGGGTTTAACTCAGGAAAGTAAAGACCCTGATCAGATGCCTACAGAGGAGGAAGGTTATCCTGGTGGGCCTGACTTCATCAGCAGGTGACCGAAGAAGAAGCTTCAGGCACTCTGTGAGCGAGGCTGGACAGCAGCTGGACCTACAATGGCTCTCCCTCTTTGCTGGACCTCAGCTCTGGCCTGTGCCCTTGAACTTCTGTGCTGCTCATGACCTTCCCTTCCTGACTACCTGACTTACACATTCCAGACTTGATTAGACAGCCCCACAATTAAAGAAATTTCTCATGATAAGTCTCATAGTGTACATTTTTCCTACTGGCTCTGCTTCTTTGGTTGAACCCTCACCGACACATCCAGTAAACCTGAAGCAGGGTAGATATGAAGGAAACCATGCACTGGCACAGCCTCGTCACACTGCTGAAATCCACGGATAAAGAGAAAACCCTGAGAGCAGCCAGAGGAAAACGACACGCTACATACACAGGATCAATGACTCGACTACTACTGACTTCGAATTAGAAACTATGGAGGCCAGGGGACAGTGGAACAAGACCTTTAAAACGCTAAACACAAAATACCCTGTCAGTCTGGAATTCTATATCATCAAAATATCCGTCAAGAATGAAGGTGAAATAAAGCTATGTTCAGATTAAAACAAAAACAAACAAAAAAATACCTAAAATAATTTGTTGCCAGGAGACCTGTGCTACACAAATGCTGTGAAATGTTACTTCAGACTGAAGAGAAGTAAAAGATGGAAATGTGGATTTTTGAAGAAATGGAAAATAACCGAATGAATATATTAAAATAATTTTTTTACAAAGAAAAACTTGGTTTTGGTTAAGCAAAATTGAAATAATGTACTATGGGATTTATAATGTATGTAGCTGTAAAAAATATTGCAATTATTGCATAAAGGGTCAGCCAGGAGTAAGTGGACCCAGTCATTTACAAGGTTTTTACACGTTGCATAAGTGGTACAATATTAACTCTAAGTAGACCACGAAAATGTAAGGATCCATATTGTAATACCTACAGCAATCACTAAGAAAAAAAAAAAGTAAAGCTAAAAACCCAATAGATAATTAAAAAAATATTTATTTAACACAAACAGAAGCAGGGAAGGAGAAACATATTAACAAAAACCAGAGGGGACAAACAAATAATAAAATAGTAGCCCCAAATTCAACAATATCACATTAAAATGAAAGGGATTAAGTACTCAATTAGAAGGCAGAGCCTATTGATGGGTTAAAAAAAAGCAAGACCAAACTATATACTGTTTATAAAATAATTCTTTCAACATAAAGACATGAATGAGTTGAAAGTAAATAGATGGAAAAAAATATATCCCATGCAAACAGAAATCAAAAGAAAGCAGGAGTAGATATATTAATATTAAAAAGTAGTGGTCAAGACAAAAGAGGGACATTTCATAATGATAAAATTATCAATATATCTGGAATACATAATCTTAAGTGAGTATGTGCCTAATAAGAGCTTTAAAATAAAGAAGGAAGAATTGAGAGGTATAGGAAGAAAACACAATTCTGCAATCACAACAGGAGACTGCAACACCACACTCTTGGCAGTTGATGGAAATGAAAAAAAGCAAGTGAAAATGTGTTCAACATCATTCATTATCAAGAAAAACACATTAGGGCCATGGTGGCTCAGTGGCAGAGTTCTCCTGCCATGCTGGAGAACCGGGTTTGTTCTCGGTGCCTGCCCATGCAAAAAAAAGAAAGAAAAACACATTAAAACCGCATGAGATCCCACCACACACCTGCCAGAACAGCTAAGATTAACGACTGACACAGGTCGCTGGCGAGGATGCAGGGACTGGAGTCCCACACGCCGCGGGTGGGAAGGAACAAAGTGCAGTCACTTAGGAAAATTGTCTGACAGTTTCTCGTAAAAATAAACACAAGGTTTGGCCATGGAGGAGGATATGGATGGAGGCACAGCTCTGTGTGTGTAATTTACACCACTGAATTTATATTCGAAAAGGGGGAAAAGAGGAAATTTTAGGTTAAAACACAATGTAAACGGTGTGCTAAAGTTAACAGCATAATTCTAATATTGTTTCATGAATGGTAAAAAAGAAGCCACACTATGCAGGATGTTAAAAACAGGGAACACTGTGTGTATGAGAGGGGGGTATAGCGGAATTCTCAATTTCCTGCATGATGTTTCTGTGGACCTACAACTGTTCTAAAAAGATCTATAAATAAATAAAATGACCACAGGAGGACTTCTAGTGCGCTTCCGCATTCTGGAGGCACCTGGCTGCATTGTAACAAATAGGCATGGGAAGCCTGAGAGATGGGAGAAGGCCCCCAGGGCCTTGGGCCCGGAGCTCCCGGGCTTCTTGTGGCCCCCACATGTCTGCACAGAGACGCAGCAGCTGCCAGCCCAGAACTGCCAACAGGCGCAGATAAAGAAAAGCTCCCACCGGCAAAGGACCAGGAAAAAGAGCAGCAGAAAACCTTCTGGCAATCCCCGTCCCGCTCCAGCCAAACACCCACAGAAAAGCAGCCCGCAGCCCACTGCCCACTGCGGTTTCCTCGGCACCATGGTGTGGCAGAGCCAACGGCTGATCATCTGTACCCTCCAGGGTGTCACCACGTCTGGGCAGGGAACCAGCCGTCCACCAGTGGGCAGCAGGGCACTAGCAGCTGCCCACCCGCGGTGCAGGCGTCAGGGGAAGCTGACCTTCCTCCCACCCCCTCCACTTGCAACGAGGCAGGGGTGGCCCCCACTTTTGCTGAGGTGGGGCGGCAAGTTCCAGCAGGAAGCTCAATACACAAGCACACCCAGCCCCTGTGCTGCAGGTCAACAGAGCTGCCTGCTGGACCAGGCGGTTAGACAGGATCCCGTCGTATAGTACAGCACCCAAAATGTCCAGGACACAACAGAAAATCCCTTGTCACACCAAGAACCAGGAAAATCACAATGCGGCTGTGGAAGGACAATCCCAGTATCTTAGAGCAGCCATCATAAAACTGCTTCAACACGCAATAGTGGATTTTCTTCTAACAAATGAAAAAATAATCTCAGCAAAGAAAGAGAAGAAACAGGAAGAACTAGAAGTAAAAAATATAAAAATTGATATAAAAAAACTCACTCAGTGAGCCCAGTGGAAATTACAGAGGATTGATGGAGTGACCTTGAAGACAGATCAATAGAATTTGTGAACAACAGAGAGAGTTTAAAACAAAAACAAACAGGGACCTGTGGGACAATAAAGTGCTAACATTTGTATCACCAGAGTCCCAGAAGGAGAAGAAAGAGTGGGTCTAAAATACATTCCAAGAAATAGTGGCTGAAAATTCTTTTAGGGGCTCAATTCACACAGCAGGGCCTCCTGTGGACCCAGGGATCCAGGGTGCTAGCACAGGGCTCAGCAGGCAAACTCGATTACAGAACCACGTGACTGGGGATTATGGCAAAGCGCATTTCACTGCTCCACTGTCCACTGCACTGACTTGGTATTTTACTTTGGTTAATCTGTATTTGGTATCAATGGAATATGTGAGTAGGTCTCGGGCTCATGCATCCTTTTAATATAGGGAACAAATTTTAGGTTTCTGGAAGAAAACATTCTTAGGGAAAAACGTACTTACTCTAAGACCCAACAACCCCACACCTAAGTGTTTATCCCTGAGAAATGAAACATATAATTACAAAAAGGTTTTGACCAAGAAGTTCATAGCAGCTTTACTCATAACACTCCAAAACTGGAATGAGCTCGAGTATCATAGCAGGAGCCCGACTTCCCTCACAGGATGGCCACTGTTGCCTGTGACAGAGCAGAGGCTGCTGGGGAGAGCAGAGCCCAGGCCCCTGGGTCGGACGGTGCTGGTCTGAACTCTGCTGGGTCTGGGTCACAGGGGTGTGGCATGTGCACTTTAGGGTATGTAGATCTTCCAGTAAAGGGAAGAAACTAAACAGTTGTTATACTCCAGTTAAGGACATACAAGATGACATACTTGGGGGGAGTTTTCAAATACCCACAACTGAAACATGTCAAAACAGCGCAGTGGACAGGTGAGGGGACTGTAGGTGATAACACACATTTAAAGCATGGCAGACAGGTGAAGGGGGTTGTAGGTGATAAGACACAGGTAAAGCATGTTCCTGGTATAGTCTAGGGACCAGTAGACTGAATATTCTGCACGCTCGGTGTAAAATTCCTTCAACTCTGCTGTATGCTTGAAAATGTTCATGCTATAATGCTGTGGGAAAAGCAGTACAATGAGAAAAAGAAATGACACATTAACACTGGGTATTCTGCACAGGGCTGGGAATGGGACAAAGGTTCCTTTATTTGCTGACAGCATAATCATCTAACTGGAAAAATCTAAGATAATCAACTAAAAACCCAAACTAACCAAACGCAATCAACTGAAAACTGTTAGTCAAGGTGTCCAGGTGAAAGATCAAAGCTAAGAATATTTTGAAAAAGAATAATATGTGACTTTCTCTACCAGATATCAAAACATACAACAAAGCCATAGGAAATACACAATACGGACAGGACATCTACTGACCAAAGCAAAAGTGTAGATATTTTAATAATAGATCTTATGTATGTGAACAATTTAGTATTGATGAGGCTACTTTAAATCACTGGGAAAAGGCTGAGCTGGTCAGTAAATAGTTTAGGGACAACTGGGACTCCATCCAAAGTAAGCCCCATCCAGTGAGGCGTCTGGTTAGAGACAACGGCTTAATCGCGTGCTCCATCTCCTACTTCCTGCCCAAACCTCCCCAAAATGACGGTGTAAGACTTGGAATGCCTAAAACTGTAGCTGAGGGTCTGGGCTATGTGTCCCTGATCTCTGTGGAGCTCAGAAAGGTGTAATACTAGGTACACCTCCAAACAGAATGAAGGTGGACTTGAAAACAGGAACATTCCATAAAACTAACTAATTAACTAAATAAATAAAATATTAGTTAATTACTGAAATAATTTTTAGGTTACTCTCTGAAGATAGCTAAAAATATCTTTTTAGTACATCCAAACAATCAGATGCACTCTCATTTTCACTTTGCCTTGGCCACATGCCATTAATTATTTTAATAATTTCTTGGAATTATCCAGGGAAAATAAAAATTGTGCAATAATGGAAATGGAAATAAAAAAGGAAGCAACCCAACAGAAAAATGGGCAAAGACCAGTGAAATCAATTCAAAGGGAAAAAAAGGCAAAAAGCCACTAAACATAGGGGAAAATGTCCAAATCATGTATAATTAAAGAAACAAAGATATCCGGGGGTCGAAAATATTTAGGGGAGCTTGTTGACAAGCTCTGTGCAAGAAACAGGAGCTTCCACACAGCCCTGATGTGCATGCAGGGGCGACCTTTCCTGGGGGGTGGACCGACAGCGTTCTGGAAGCACATTCAAGGGCAGCAATTCTGCATCTTTGCGTTTTTTCTAAAGAAATATGACAAGGAAGAATGCACGGGAGTGTGCACCACGGCATGAGCCAGATCGGCTCCCGCAGTGCATACCCTCCCCCGGGTATGGGACACCCTTCCCCCGTGTCAGGGAAGACACGGCCGCGGAGTGAGCAGAGCTCTGCAGTAGCAGTGAAAGCGCTGCAAAGGGTGGCAAGTGGCAAAAGCCCAAAAAACCCCACAAATCTCCCTTATGATACACTCCAATTATATTCATAGTCACGTGTGTAAAGAGCTGGGAAATACAAACTATTGCCAACATCATCACTAAAGGAACACCATTTTCCACTGTATAAACAAATGGGCCTATACATGCACACACTGATATCCCACTCAATTTTTTAGAATGATTATACAGTCATGTATTCTTATAATTTTCAAGCTATGCAGGAAAATAAGTACTTTATCTTCATTATCTCCTACACCTCAGATAGACACACACTGTGTGAAAGCCTAGCAACCACTATGTTTAATTTACTGCCAATCTCCTCTTTTCACTAAGAATTTTAAGAAAATACGTGGCTTTACCAAACTCACAACCTCTTCCCTCTTCCATAATGAAACAATGGCAAAAAGGAAATATATCTGCATGACAAATTAACCAACTTTTTATATTCAGATTCTCATTATGTACATGGTGATTGTACAAAAACTCAAAATATATATACTAGTCATAAATATAGAAATATACTTAAACATACATATATATAAACATACCCCACGTTCTGTTCTGCAATTTTTTTTCTCATTCTACATTTTGAATATTTTTCTGTGTCAAATTGTTTAAAAGTTCTGAAAGTTACTAGCTAAATTAATATCAGAATTAACTCTAAAGAGGGCACAGAACTGTGCAAATGAAAGCTGACACTGGCGCTCTGGGTACGGGCAGTGCAGCGAAGAGCACACACACCTCAGCCCTTGGCTGGAAAGTGGGCAGGTCCTCGCGAGATGTCTCCACCACTCGTCGCAGCTTCTTATGAAGTTCGTCCATCTTTTGCTTTAACAGCTGTTCTTCAAAAGCATTTGCTTCTTTCCTTTTCATGTAATGTATGTCTTCATTTACTTCAGGAGAAATAAAAAATGGTTTACATATAAAGTTTAAATTCAGGTCATCAGAGGCATAAAGAAAAAAGAGATGATTTTTTGGATAGTAATTATTTTACTAATCTTTCCCTTGTTTTTAGGGTAAGACTTGAAACGTGGATTTCAGTTTAATTCCAAATTTTACTCTGAACACGATTAAAAAATTTAAAAAAATGTACATGCTGATAAACAAAATATTTGCTATCAATACAATATAAATCAAAATACTTCCTGAAAAACAATCAAGACTGCGAATTGTTTGAAGATAGAAGCGTTTAAAAGATAAAAATCTCTAGGTTCTTTCTAAGAAGTAAAAGCAAAGCACACTAAAAGTCACTGCTGCCAGTACAGCCCACATCCAGCAGCCAGGCTAGGACACGCCAGGGGCCTGGCTTACGACACAGGTCACAGTGTGGGAGAGAAAAGCGCATCTGTGCATGGCACACAGTGGGCCCTCTGCGGCATCGGGGGGCCGCTGTCCTGGCTGCGAACAGACATGAGAAACGAACAGGAAAGGTTCTACGGCCTGTGGGTCATCGACCCGCGTCCAGGCAAAGTCTTCCCCAGGGGCCCAGCTAGGCACATAATACCCATTGCCCAGACATCGTGGGCAGCACTGGCTTGGAGTTCGGCTGGCATGCCGTGTGGCTCTGAGTGTCATGGTCAAGGAATCAGTTTAGCCCTTGGACACACACAGCTGATGGGCTCATATTTAACAACGACTTCTCGGCTTCTGAAAGTGGGGGCTGGGAATCTTTACTGCAGGTTCTTTCAGCATAGTCGCCTATCTGATAACAAACGTAATCACTCAGAAAGGAGGATTATATCAGGTGGCATAAGTGTAACTCAAATTACAAGACTGTAAGTACCCCACTGTTTGTGTTTTCTCCGTTGACTGTATTTCAGGGCTCTCAGCTCCTCGAAGGAGAATTCTGATTCTCCACGAAGAAGCTTCTCCTTGCAATACATAACAACTTGCTGCACATCTGCTTTGGCTTCCACAGGAGGGTGTGACGAGTATGCGGATTTGGAAATCATGATCACCCTTCCTTCCCTACAAGGGGAAAACACAAGTGTCAACAGAACCCTCGAGCAGCTCTTATAGGTAAAGGAAGCAAGAGATCAATGCACTGGTTATACTTACATAGTCAACTCTTTATCACAAGCTGTAGATACCACTCCAGAAAGTTCTGAACCCTAAAAAGACAAAAAACAAACACGAACACTCACTTCTCCATAAGGAAAGCTTCACAAACTGCCTTCACAAACAAGCAAGCATAAACTCTGGGGAGGGGCTCCGAGCCATCAGTGGAGTATACCGGGGGGCTGAAACCAAGACTCCTATCTTAGTTTGCACTCCTGATCTTATGATAACACTTGCAACTAAAGAGCCCAAAAAGAAGAGTAATTTAAACAATTCCTACTTGGAGAGGGAAGGGCCTGCCTCTCTTCCCCATCCTTGCTCTGGGAGCTGGCCATGGGCTCAGCTAATAGTGACGGCCCACGTGACACTGGCATGAGCTAAGCCTGGTCCTGGGAAGACGCCAGCCCACAGGAGAACTAAGGGTGGTAGAAGCAGCCAGGCCTGCGCATGGGGACGTGAGCTGGGGCAGGCTCTGCAGGGCAGTCTGTGGCCTCTATCAGAGTTGGAAATGCGTACTCTGCTTCTGGGAGCATGTGTCCCATAAACAAACTCACACAGCACTAAGGGCAGTGGCATTTCCCTGGACTTGGCTCAGAGAAGGTCCATGGGCAGGCTGAGGCATGGGAGTGGGTCTCGATAGGGCAAAAACGTCTGCTAAGGAGGAAGGACAAGCACGAGAAGGAGGGCACTTTTCCTACTACAATGGCAGAGAAGGACATCACTACATTTATAGGTTGGTGGCAGGAAATTGACAGGGCCACCCGTGGCTCCTGTGCTCCCAGCACATGTCTCTGCTGGTCCTAGAAAGGAGAGTGAATGGTGGTCTGAAGTTTGAGGAGAGGGAAGAAGAGCTGAAAATCACTTTAATGCAAGCCTGCCTGGGTGAGATCCAAAGCAGGGATTCCCTGCCCACGAGAGGGAGGCCAGCAGACCAGAGGAGGGATCTGGTGAGAGAGAAGCTGCTGGAGGTGGGGTGGTAGGGTCCCTAAGGCAGAGTGGTGCAGGAAGCTATGGTGGGACAACAGGCTGGTATTATATCTGAAGTGTGCAGGCCCAGCAGTCATGGGAGCAGGTGGCCAGCATGGGGGTCAGAGGTATGGGAGGCAAGGCCAGAGAAATGACACCCAGGTTGGAGTGGGCCCTGCCAGGATGGCACCCAGAGCATCCTAGCCTCCTGGTAGCCTGCTAGCATCATCATTACCTGCTTCATGGAAACACAGGCTGAGCGATTTCCTGGATTTGGGTTTGATGTTATCATTTGATTCAAAATCTGAGTATCATACAGAGGTTCTGAGGTTCTAGCTATGGGGTAAAATAGGAAAAAGGAAAAATAAAGGTACAACCCATATTAAATAGAATTATTACATATAATACATTTCTCCTGATCTTTCCACAATATGTAAGAAATCAATTCATTTATACTGTCTTAGAAAATGTAACTAAAAACATTTTTGTAGATAAAAGAAGTATATGTAGAGACAATTTTTTCATCAACTTAAAGTGTTCAAGGAAGTATGTGAAAAAAAACTGTAAAACCTAACTAGCTATTTCAAACAACAGGATCAGATACTCAATGCCCTACAAAAAACAAACAAACAAAAACACCATTTCTTAAGTTGCCTTAAACACATTTGATTCAATTCAGAACACACAGACTCTAGAGTAAGTATGGACATCTATTTTGAGAAAATTTTATTTTCCTAATCCTAAGAAAAAGTCAAATGATCAAGTTTTTCTAATGGGGCTGCATCTGAAGTGCTAAGTGGGAGGCCTGTCCTCCAGGGCTATTCGTTTTAGGGTCTTATTATCAGAGTCCTTCCCAGTCACCTGAGACCACACAATCTGGTACTCAGTGAATACTGGATGGAATTTTTTAACAAATAGAAAAAAAAGCAGTGTAAATCAGAGACTAATTACCAGCAGTTTAGATGCTTTAAGAAAGTATTATTTATTTTACCTTGAGCCAGCAGACGAGAATCCGCAAGGCGTGTCTGGAACGACCTAAACGACAGCAGTGAAGGCATCAGCAGATGGTGAGCTCAGTGAAAACAGGACGTCAGAGTTTAACACGCGCCTTTGGTAAAGTGGACACTACATGAGTGGCCTGTCATACGTCAGTGAGGCCCGAGGTCAATGGAGACTGTGAAGTCGCATATTAGAGTTGCTTCAAAATTTTAAAAAAGTCTAGGGATAACTTCACAGCCAATACGCTTTTATTGGAAAAATCCCATTGTGCCTAGTTTGTGTATTTCTTAGCTCCATGTAGCAACACAGGCTCTTTTCTCTCCGTGCACCAAGGTTGCTGATGTCACCTCATAAGGTGGCTGAACGGGTGGTTCCATCATGCGGACATGATGAATATAATATTTGGAAAACAAAAGTAAAAGTACAAAACTAGGACCACTACACTTCAAAAGGCAACTCTTGCTGGCCTCCGGGAACCTTCCCCAGGACGTCCCTCCAGCACCTGTTCCCCCTGCCGAGCTGCGTGCAGCCTCCACGTCTGGGGCTGGCAGGTAAAAGACGCAGGTGCATGCCGCAGACAGACACGGAGGCCCTGCAGCCACGAACAAACTGTGCACCTTGTTTGGCTCTTAATTCAAACCAACCCACAGGTAAAGGGGGAAAATAAGATGGGGAAAGTTGAACACTGATTGAAATCTGGACGTGATTAGGAATTACTGCACATTTTGTTACGTATGATAATGCTATCAAGGTTCTGCAGAAAATAACCTTTTTGAGGTTTACAGAAGTGTTTGGGGTAAAATATTTTGCTGTCTTGGATTTGCTTTAAATTCCTCAGCATAGATTAAAGCAAAAATGTTAACAATGAAAAGTCAGTGATAGGTAAATGGAGATTCATTAGCTTAATTTTTCTTTTTTTAAATAGGTTTGAGAATCCTTATATTAAAGTTAAAAGAAAGCACCGGCACTGTAACTGGGAAAAAGGCGGGATGAAATGCTGGCAGGGTGCGGCGAGAGCAGCAGTGTCAGGTACGGCTGACAAGAGTCGGCATCAAAGGGCAGGGTGGGCTGCGTGGGTAACTTGATGAAGATTCAGGGCTACGTGAGCCCTGAACCTTCATCCACCCCTCAGCTCAACAGCTTCAAGTCTATCAGAAGGAACTAGATAAAAATAGGAAATATATTCGGAAATACTTTTCTGATAAACAAAAAAGACCCTGATACAAAACTGTACATGGATGTAAAGCTTGCTTGCAAACATCCAATAAGAGAACATTAAATTATGATACAACTCCGCAACAGACTTTACAAGCCCTGTAGAAGTGGAAACAATTTCTTAAGAGTGGTTAAAAGTCAGTGTGTGCCGTGACACCTGGGACCCAGCAATGGGGCGCCGCGGCCCTGTCGGTCAGCACAGCTGTGCACAACAGCAGTCACAGAAACTGAAAGGAGATCAGGCCTCAGATTTAAAATGAAGCCACTCTGGCTGGGTCTGAGGTAAACCAGAATGCAGGGTAAAAGATGATGAGGTTTATTATGCTAGAACTTAAATTTTCTGTAACACACAACCTAAATAACCTGTCTGGAGAGCTCATTTAAACAACCCAAACTCCTGGAGTCCAGAATGGAAAGAGGCCTTGTAATTCTGTGTCACTTAATGTAATACCTGGATGCATCTCAGACTATGGGGGCCTGAAAATTAAAGACATTGGTAGAGTTCTTCAAGGGTCTAAGGCGGGGGGGGCGGCAGGGCGTGGGGCAGAGGAATGTATACATAACTATTAAACTTTCCTGTCTGGAAACCCTGGGTTCCCTCTCAACCACTGGGAATTCCCAAGAAAATAGGCCAAAAAAGCCCTGGATTTTGAGGCTTGCCCTTATGAAACTTATTTCTGGGGTGAAGACGCTAAGACCACCTACAGCAGCACCCAAGAGGCCTAGGAGTTGTGTCCAGGAACCTCTTTTGTCGCTCAGATGTGGCCTCCTTCTCTAAGCCAACTCTGCAAGGAAAATCATTACCCTCCCCTCTACGTGGGACGTGACATCCAGGGGTGACAGCCTTCCTGACAATGTGGGGTGTAACTCCCGGAACAAGTCTGGTCCTGGCACCATGGAATAGACAGTGCCTTCTGGGCCGGAAGAGGGAAAAGATGTGTAATAAAATAAGACCTCAGTGGCTCAGAGATATCAAAGTCAAAAGGCTATTCTGGAGGCTGCTCTCACGCCAGCTTCAGTTAGATGGCGCTAATCGCCATGGTCTGCTAACCCCATCCACATCACTCCTGCTGACTCTTAAGAACACCTAGGGCTTAAATTGAGATGCTACAAAAGTTTCATGCATTAAGTTTACTTTGTAGAAATTCATAACCTCTAGATGGTTCCTAAGCCAGATAAGTCCTGAAACCCAGAGGGGCCAGCCTCTCCAGGACTGCCAATTAATTACACCCCCCAACCCTTTAGTGTAGACACCCCTCCGGAACATGAAGAAGTCAGAACAGGCATTGCCCAAAGATCAGGCATTGCCATATAGATTGGGAGAAGGATTAAAGGCCGAGGTATAACAGAGAAAGTTAACAAACGAGTATAGCTTTTGAATCACTATACTGCTATTCGTTCTAGCCTCTAGTGTTATGGAGCAGCTAGAAGGAGAAATCTGAGATGGTGGAATTGTAGCCCTGACAAGCTCTGGGATCTGTTCTGTAACTACTTGTTGAAGTGTGCTTTGAAAATTTTTGCTTTTTTCTTTCTTTGCTTTGTATATGTGTTATTTTTTACAATTAAAAAAGTTAGGGGCGCACGGGTGGTTCAGTGGTTACAATGCCCGCCTTCTATACGGGAGACCTGGGCTCAATTCCCTGACCATGTACTGCCCCCGCCTACCCCCCCCAAAAAAAAGTTAAAAAAAAAAAAGTCAGTGTATAGAAGCAGATGTGCCTTATGGTTTTCTCTGGTAAAATACACAAACCAAAGACACCATCAGAAAAAGGAAACAGTACTGGGAAGAAAGTACCAAAATGCCAAAAGTCGTTCCTATCCCCCCCCCCCATTCTGCCTCAGGCATTTCCCACAACTGGAAGGATATGCTTGCACCCACAACATTAGGGTTTTGGAGCAATTGGCGCCTCTCAGCACGGCAGCAGCACGTGCGCCCTCGGGCCTACCTGTAGTGCTGCTGCAGCAGCTCTCTGGGCTCCGCCTGGTTCCGCAAGCCCCTCCGGAACACTGCGCTGGCATGCTGCAGCTGCCCCTGCCCCTCCAGGTGGCCTGCCCAGGCCACGTACAGAGGCGATGACAGCGTCCCAACCCCGTGGTTGTACAGAAACTCAAAAAACTGATGACGGTCACTGTTGCACTCGGCCTGTAGGAACCCAGAGCAAAGAGGAGAAATGAGGGAGCAGCTATCCTGTCGCCCCGGGGTGCACCGTGCAGAGAGGCATGCGTGGTCCTGACACGCCTTCAGGTTTCCTTCCGCGCACTATCCCGGGAACCCCCGCCCCGCGGCCAGGACAGCAGGTCCTATCATGATACAGCGATATCAGCCACTACTGTACTTTTGTTTTTAGTGCCTGCTCAAGTTCTGTGCGTGCCTCCAATCCTAGAATTCTGTAATCTAGTGAACAAACCCACATTTACTGTCTCCACCCCTTTCTTGATTTTATTACGAGAGCTCAAGTCCCAGCCTTTACTTCCAGACCAAAGAATTCCGACCTTTTAAGATCTAACCTGGGGCGGCCTTCTTTTCCTGCTAATTTTAATTTCTGAGAGTTACTATTTTCTCAATTATTCACAATGAATTTAATTTATTCTGAGAACCTGGGAATGCCTGCTTGTCTCCCCCCAATAAAATACACTTCTCATTCTCCAAAATGTCTTTTAATATAATTTGTTTCCACCTTGCATTGCAATATTTACAGACTTGATAAACAGAGAAGGAAGGTTTTAAAATTAAGTCTGTTTCCACAATATAGAAGCCAAAAGGTTCTAAAATACATCTCTCTGGCCATACAACTTTAACTGGAAACACAAGAGCCCAAAATAAAAGACAGCCTAAAATAATCTGAAAGACTAGAAAAAAATGCAAAAGTATAACATGATTACACATCTGAAAGTAGAACTTACAAATTTTAAACAGTAATTGATGAATCTTGGATCATTGTGGTACATCTTCTTATCCAAAAATTCCTTCATTAAATGTTCTAATGAAGTTGTCAAATATTCTTTATTCCCAGGAAAATTCTTTTCTACCCACAGCATGTAACTAGAAAAACATGGAGAAGATCAATTTCCAGGACGCGACGTGATCTGCTGGAAGGAAGACAGTGAAGGGAGTGCTCACCTTTCCCACTCGCCCAGCGGGTCTCCGCCCTTGTAGCCCTGCATATGGGCTTCAAACATTCTGGAACAGAAAAGATGCACTGGACTTTATATGACATTTATCATTTATATACTTCAAAATGGAAATCTTAAATATTGACTCAAGTGCTACAAAAAATTAAAATAGCATCTACTCAGAAGTAGTCAGAAAACTCAGAAATAGCCATTGTTTTTCCAGAAGAAAGTAAGACCCAAGGCCCTGAGCTGAGCCTAGAAAGGGACCTGGAAGAGAGACCCAGCTCCATCCTGAGAGTCCCCTTCCCTCTCACTGACCCCCAGGACAGCCGCGTCCCCAAGGGAGCAAAGTCCAGAAATGTGCTGCTCCCCTCCCCTTGCTTCCAAGAACAGGAGCCCCAGAGGGCTTATGACGCTGTGAAGCAGTCCCGGTACCAGGAAACGCTTCCCAGGACAGTGCTGCCCACTCCTCAGCGGAAGAGTGAGGAGACAAGAATGCAAGGTGGCAGCGCCTGGCACACTCTCGGGGAGCTCTGCTGCCCGTGCCTTCCTACCCAGCCAGGGCCTCCACACCAAGCAGACAGAGCAAGTCTCCATGGAAGCACACGTGCCAGTATGCTAAGCAAGACAAAAAACAATGTCGGGTGACACTAAATGTCTAGAAGACGAAGAAAGAAGGAGATGGAGAGTTAGGGAGCACTGAGGGCCCTTTTCAAACAGAGGGATTTGGGGCACGCCAGACAGCTCCCCAGGCATCGGAGATAAGGCTCAGGGCTCAGAGAATTCTGGACCCCCGGACTTTGTCCGGGAAGCAAAGAAAGCCTGTGGGACTGCTGTGCCCAGCAAGGAGCAGCTGAGAGGCAGCGAGCAGAGGGGAGGCAGAGGGGGGCAGAGGTGCACACCAGTTAGGAAGCTGCTGCAGAGCCCCAGGGGCATGCTCCAGGGCTGGACAGGTGAGAGCAGTGCAGGTGTAGAGTTTGGGGTAAACACTGAAGGATTACTCATAATGCTTTCTTCTAGTTATTATCTCAGTATACAAATGAAATCAATGTTTCTTATGACTTGAATTTCAGCAGTCACAAAAGAAATGCTTGATAAAGCAGCTCTCACATAAAAAGCTTTGCCAAATAAACAAAACAAGCAAACAACCCCCTCATACTCCTCTAAAAATTCTCTAAGCAAAGTCAACAGAAAAATGATAAACTAGGAAAACAAAACAGAACATCTAGAAATTAGGAAGAAAAAGACTAAAATGAGGGTAGAAGGCATGAAAAGGCATTTCACAGAAAATCATGAATGGCCCTTGAACGTGAAAAAATGCTCAGCCTCTCTCACCAGAGAGATTCACGTCACTGAGATACAATTTCCCAGCCACCCAACTGGCGACAACATGCGCGGGTGTGGTGGTGGGAGTGCATGCAACTCCTGCGGACAGAATGGGCAGAACCCATCAGAATTAGATGGATTCACCTTCGGGGCAAAAAAAACCACAGCTGGGGGGCCAGAACACAGAGACGTGAGCACGCGCAGCTCATCCTAAGTACAAGGTGTTCCATGGCGGCACCATATCTAATAATCAAAGACGTCAACCACCCAAGCGTCCACCAACGGGGGCTGTTTGGATCAGCTGGAATCAAATGAGATCTTATGTAGTTGTAAAAGAGAATGTGAAAAAGCTTATATGTTGACAGACATCTCCGAGGATATTGTTAAAAAAAAAAAAAAAGCAGTGTACAGGTACTGACATTTTTTACATGAGATAGAGGCAGGAATTATAGACACATATATAGAGATATATTAATATATTATATTATAAATACTCTTATTTACAAGAAGAAACACTTGATGAAGACATTTAAAAAATGGTTATATGAGGGGATGGGAGAATAGATGGGGAGCAGAGCTCTCAGTGAAACTTTTCTGGATCTTTTTGTTGAAACAGCACCAACGGTGAGCTGTGCCCGAGCCCTGAGACGCTGCAAACAGCGTGGGTTAAGAGTCGCCCCCATCCATCGCGCTTCTTAGCTTCACTAGACCTGGGCCAGGCCTCTCCTTCCCCTGGTGCCCTGCCCTCCCTCACCTGGGCCCTGGCAGGCGGCATCAGGGTCCTGCCCGACCTCCCTCAGAGTCCTCAGCTTTCTGCCATCAGTTCACTCCTGCCCTTTACTCCAGGAAGCCGAGTTCACATTTCACGGGCCTTTCCCTCTTTCTATAATGCTTTCAAATGAAGTCTTTCCTTATTAAGGCAGGACTTGAAATTTTGAGCTTTTCCCTTGATACCATATTTCTATATTTTGAATCTTCACTCTTGCCTCATAGCAAAGGAATAAATCCCAATAATGTCGGACTCTTTTATCTGAAATATGTGTAATAAAAGGCATGCCCCATCTAAACATTTCCTGTTCTAATACCAATAAAATTTCCCTAGTAAAAAGACCTAAATACATTAAGTCAACACTTAAACACCCAGTTCATTAGAGCAAATCAGTCTTTGAAAAATCAAATAGGGTCAGAAATGCCCGTTTATCTTTTAAAATGGGAGAAATAAAAGCTTCTGAAACGAGAATGGTCTGCTGG
>PVIY010044250.1:0-19829 GCA_004026745.1 Myrmecophaga tridactyla
CAACCCAGGAAACCTACATTGCATTGCCCAGACATTTCCTGGCTAAAGGTTAGAAAAGGACACTTAAAATCACAACCCACAATTTCTGAACAGTTCTCTTTTTTTTTTTTTTAAACATGGGCAGGCACCGGGAATCAAACCCGGGTCCTCAGGCATGGCAGGCAAGCATTCTTACCTGCTGAGCCACCGTGGCCCGCCCTGAACAGTTCTCTTGATTGACTGTCTCAACCACGCAGTGGGGGTGGAACACGTGGGGACTATGGTTCCTGTTTAGAGAGAGTCCTGGTGCTCTGGGCTGACTCTTAGGGGCCACTGGATAGGCTGAGTTATGAGTTAATCCATGCAAAACTGATAGCACAATGCCTGGCACCTAGCAGGGGCTCGACAGATCTTATCTAATCTTCTTTTCTCCTTGGACACACCCCCAGGGATGGCAGGAGGACCTGGTGAAGGAGCAGTAGGTGGCAAATGAACAGAGAAGCCCTCAGTCTAGACAGGGAACAGTTTCTCTCCTCTTCCTCAGACAGTGGCAATCAGGGACCTGTCTTGTATCTGGCAGTGTCCCCCTCTCCCAGCTGTCACAGATGGCTGTGACCTGTTCATGGCATCCCCAAGATGCAGCAAACCATGAAGTTGGTAAAGTAGAGCTCAGTACAGCAGAGCCATGAAACCGAAAGCTAAAATGGGGCATCTTGTTCCTGATTCAAGTAGTTTGGTGCTCCTTCAAAAAACAGGATGGAAGTGCTTAGGTTTCAGTTTCTATATAGAAGAATGCAAAGTACTTGGATGATACCACTTCATACTGTTCAAGGGAATTGTGTCTGGAATACCTAGGAGTTCAGTGACCTGCCCAAAGCAGATCTTCAGATAATTACAGACTTGATTTCATTCTTGTCCTGGCAATTCCTGCTTGGGAGAAGGTTGGATGGCATGATGATAGCCCCTTGCTGCAGTGCCTTTTCCCCTGAATTGTCCCCCTCCCCCCACATATCCCTAGCCCCTTTGGGCCATGTGGGGTCTAACCTGTGAAGTTGTTGGAGATCCTGCAGTCCCCACTGTCACAGCAGTCCTGGAAGCTGCAGTACCACCTGGTCAGGATATCCAGGTACTGCTGGCCCAGCCGGGAAAGGTTCCATCCTGGAAAAGGAGGAGCTGTGAGACAGAGACAGAGCCTCAAGCAGAGGGGGAGTCACGCACTGCCTCCCTGAAGACTTGTTCAAGCAGAGTGCTTCTTCTTCCCATCTTTTGTCCTCCCACTAAGCCCATGCTTCACTGCTCTCCCCTGGTCCTTCCCTGCCCTTTGCCTTGGGCAGGAGCAGGCACCTTGAGCTTTGAGGAAGTAGACCGCCTTGATCCAGCTCCAGTCAAGTCTCAATTTATCCATCAAAAGCCCTTAAGCAGTGTATGCCAGAAGCATAAGAAACCCGGACCCTGCCGGCAGAAGTTTGCAGTTTAGAAGGGAGACAAGGGGGACAAACAATCGCTGGCAATGATCATTCTTCCTATTTATGTTAGGTTTCCAAATAATTTGATTACAGCCACCTCTAAGGCCCTCTAAATTCTTTGCTCAATTGAATATATCCAGCATTAGCAAAAAATCAAACCCATCACTGGAATTCAGAACTTTTTGTTTCAATTAAAGATGTTTATAGTGCTTTTTACAGGCTTGCCACATGATTTGACAGTGACAGTGTCAGAACCAGAACTCAGGTCCCAGACTCCAAGTCTAAGAGCCTGCTCCCTGCATGTCCCCAAGCACTGCATCCATAGGCCGCAGAGAAGGAGCAGGTACTTGTGTGTGTGTGTGTGGGGGGGCAGTCACCAGGTCTGTTCACCCAGGACTTCCCTCAAAGCCATCAAGAAACTGGGGAACAATGGCACCTTGGAATAATGCCAGGGTGGGTCAGCAGACAGCACAGGAAGTGGGAGGGGGACGGCCAAGCCTATTCACACCTATAGAGCGCTGCAAAGGGGAAGGAGGGGGACAGTGACAGGGCTTCCTGGGCCGCCAGAGGCTGCCCCGCCCACAGCGATGTAGCAAAGTCTGGGTGGAACAGTAAAGCTGGCTGATACAGCGCCTGTCTGGTGGCCCAGATTACGATGTGCCAGGGCAGGAGTAAGGGTTTGACAGCTGCGACCCGAATTCAACTCAGCTTCTGCACATCCCGCTTCCCCGGCTCCGACCCTGCCGGAAGCTGCCGGGAGCCGCGGGCAGGCGGGGCCCAGCGGCGGGTGGACCAGGCGGAGGCGGCGGCTCCGGGTCTTACCCAGGGGCTTGGCGACAACCTCGTCCTCTTCACAGTCCTCGGGCCACACCTGGCAGCTGAAAAGTGCCCAGTACCGTGCGGAGAGGGCGCCGGCCGCGCTCAGCCGCTCCTTCAGGCCCTGGAAGGCCGGCCAGGCGCCCCCCGAGCCCCGCTGCTCCGAGCCCTCTTCCGGCCGCGCAGCCCCTTTGTGTCCGGGCGCGCCCGGGAGCAGCAGCAGCAGGAAGCTGAGCCAGAGGGGGCGCCGCGGGGCGCGTAGCATGGCCGGACCCGAGGCGGAGTGATCTGTCCTGAGGCTGGCGGGACCCGCGCTTTTAAACCCCGGGGCGGGCGGGGCCCGAATTCCCGACGCCCTGATTGGTGGGATTGACGTTGCTGTGGGAACCAGCACTAGCTCCTCCGGCGGCGCGCGGCGCCTGCCCACTGGCCTCACATGTGACCCAGGCTGGTGTCCCCGGAAGGCATCCCGAGCTCGATTTCGGGCCCCACCCGCCCGATGGGTACTCGGCTTCCAAGAAGCAGTCTATTCTAGGGTGGGGTGCGTGTGGTTGCTCAGAAGGTGAAGTCCGGTCTTGAAATGGCCAAACTCAATCACCTTGTTACTACTTTGGGGCTATCGGAGGCCCACCAAATAAGGGCACCGGATTAGGCCCTGCCGCTGCCTTCAGAAGCCCTCACGCCCGGGAGCATTACATTGGGCAGGACGGTCAGCGGGTGCAGGAGGTCCGGAGGAACAGGCTTGTAGGTCAGGTGCGTCCTATGCAGCCTGTGGGGTTAGTTAACGCGCCCTGGCTCCTCTGCAGAGAGAAATGAAACCTCTCGGTGGCAACCAGCAGGCTTCCACAGCTGGGAGTATACCAAAAGCAAGAGGAAACTGATGAGCTCCAGTGTGGATCTATTTTGGTTTTGGAAAACCGCGTAGCATGGGGAAATCACGAGGTCTCATGTCAGTGTACTGTGTGCACTTTTAAAGCTAAGTTTCGTATTCAAGAGCACATGGCTTTGAGCAAGCCATCAGACATCACTGGCAAAAAAAGGCTGGAGCGCTTCCTTCTCTCAGGGCTCCTTTCTCCATAATTTAGAACGTGAAACTAGGTTGTTAGATGTCAGGAGAACTTAATGCACGTTTCAAAATCCCCCACGTGTTACTGAAGCTTCTGACCTAAGAGCCATCTTGTCTATGATAAAACTGCTGTCTAAAGAGATCAGGGGACTTGACTAATGTGACATGATAAGTGACTTTGAGGTTGGGTTCTCCAGACAATAAGATGAATCCTAGTACCGTGTTCCACCAGCGTCACAGGCAAATCGACTCATCCGTTCATCCCAATCTCTTAGACCTCTCTCAATGCCAGGTCTGCAGCTTCTTCAGCAGCTTATCACATTTGCCCCTGCCTTTCATCCTGTTACATAAATCAGATAAACACCTTTGATGGATACAAAGAGAGTTAAGTTGAAAAGTACTGGATGTTATGCATACATACCGTGTATCTTAGCCAGTCAGAGTAATATCAAAATTGAACCAAAACCTCCCACTGAGCAGTGGCCATAGCACCAGTACAATATTATGTGCAGGACACTCATGAAATCCTTCAGAGGACTGTTGAGGAAACACCATTATTATTTGAAAATTGTAAAAACATTAACTCATTCAATCAACATTATTTGAGCATGAATTGCAGTCCAGTATATCATTCATTATATATACATTATATATTTAAATATACAATTATTTAAAGTCCTTTAAATAATTGTGAACAGGTAACCTGAATAGGCCCTAATATTTTCTCTATGTGTGGCCGTGAGTGCTAATTAACTGCCCTATGCTTCAATTTCCCCATCTATAACGTGAATAATAAAATAGCCACCTCAAAGGAATGCTGTGAAGATTAAATGAGCTAATCCAGCGAGGCACAGTAAACATTTAATACAGGTTAACTATATATATTGTATGCCCAGCTCTGTAGGAGGCTCTGATGGCTTTATTTATACTTTATGGGTGAATTTATGATGTTGAAATTACTAGTATTGACACTCGTTCCTTAAAACAATCTAAGTTTTGAGACGTCATGGAAGGAATTCTCTCTCTCTACTTGTAACTCACATTTAGGGCTAACTGCTAATTTCTGAGACATTTTGATTTGAATTCAGCATTTCATGGTAAAATAGGTAACTGGAAAGTCCTTTAAATAATTGTGAACAGGTAACTTGATTTCAAGAAGATATTTTTCCTGAAGTAGAGGTAAACATTTATCTCTCTAAGGAGGTTATCCCACTTAAAATAAATACCAACACCTTTTCCTGAACAAGCCTCTAAAGTGTTTCAAAAAGTTGTGGACGTTTTATTTGCAGGGCTTAGAGGCTGCTGGTTGTGACACTCCAGGAGCAGAGGTTGTTGTGGAAACTATAGGCAGCTAAGATTCCTCAGCACGTGAAGTCCCATCGTGCTACTCGTGTGGTCCAAGGACCAACAGCAATGGCATCACTCAGTTTATTAGAAATGCTGAATCTCAGGCCCCTACTGAATCAAAATCTTCATCTTCACAAGGTCTTTCTGAGAGAAAATGGGCACATAACACCTTTACTAAGGTCATCTGAACGGGATCTAGCTTTGCAAGAGACATCTCAACCCTACTGATGGCAGAACCATCTGCCTCAAAACAATCTTTGGGCCAAAACCAAGTCTATTTCCAAGTTTGTTAAAAAA
Organism: Myrmecophaga tridactyla; assembly: GCA_004026745.1. NCBI lineage: Eukaryota > Metazoa > Chordata > Mammalia > Pilosa > Myrmecophagidae > Myrmecophaga > Myrmecophaga tridactyla. Next base: position 4,972 of record PVIY010044250.1, read on the forward strand.
ATAACAATGCTATATGATATTCAAGAACATAAAATGGACACTACACAGCTCATACATCGATAGGCCAATGGTTCCTTTGTTGAACATCCAATACACAATGCCCTCAAAACATCATGTGGACTAAAACTGTCTTCTCAAGACAGGACATGCCAGTATTTCCAAGTGAAAATTATAGGAACCTCCCGAAGGAACATTACTAGTGATAGAGACACTGAAAACAGCACAGGCCCAGGAGACTTCATCTCCTAAACTTTCACCTCTGCATTTCTGGAGACAGGGGTTCTATACACGTCAAGTCTGGATCCATCTTCCCTTCTTCAGCAAAGGCTCAGCTACTCCTCACCCTTCTAACCCCCCAGATCCTTCTCTGTTCCTTATGCCCCCAAGCCATTTCAGTCTCACAAGCAGTTTTCTACTAGGATCAGTCTTCAGGCTCCTTGAGAGAAAGGTTAGTCATAATCATCTTGTTGGCGTCCACATTTCCCTGCACAATGCTCAAATGCCTTCTGCAGACAGACCAATAACTTCACAAACTGCTATTTATTACTATTATTCCCTGATATATATATAGTAGCTTACCTCACAACCCCCCACTCATGCTAAATCAATGGTTATGACCATCCTGGCCTCTTTTACAAAATGAGGGTGCTAAAAATCAGTTTTATGGGCAAACACACTGGGTAAAATTAGTCCATAACAGAAGTCTTCCCTTCCCACTCCCAGATACCCTTTTTCAAGTTCTAATACTAGTCTTTCCAATATGCCTGAGAGACAAAGCTTGAAATCCAGTCTGGAAAAAAGATTTGTATGTGGTGAGTCAGTAACATGTACCAGGCCTTAGTCTCCCACGCATATTCAAGTACAAATGACAAATACTGGCACAGACAAATGTGCTGCATCACAAGAAATAAGTATTCTGCTCAGTTATCTGGCTGAGGGCTAGGATGCTGGATTTTCATTTTGAGCAGTAAAAATCTGGGTGTGTTAAGAATTATAATCAGGGCAACTGGCTCTCTCTTCCATGTCTCTGTGGTACTAGGCTGGCAATGAATTCTTCAGGATTCATATTCTTTACCTCCAAAGGTAATAAAAACAAAAAGCACCCCAAAACTAATCTATGGAAATCTTGGTACAGTCACAACCTGGTATGGACCTTTTGAAGACGGGTGAAGAAATGTACAAGTCTTATCCATCAAGACACTATTAAATAATCCCTGTGGGCATTTTAAGTGGAGCAAAAGATGTAATCATCTCTGTCCCCTGACAAAACTGATAGGAAATTGGAATAGGAGACTCTGGAAATATCTTGAGGGAAAAAAAATTAAGAAAAAGATGATATATCAGTATTTATTAAAATCTTTATTCATTTTTTTTCTTCAGAATTAAAACCCATGGAACATATTAGAAATTTAGGTTTGCATCTGTCTTGTTCGGTGTCTTACCAAGTACAACCTCTATTTGTGCAACAGCTCTGAGATGAAATCATTGGCAAAACAAAACAGAGAGAAGTGGTTCTTCCACGTCCCTTATAAGCAAATAAATTAGCTTCGAAGTTAAGTTATCCCCAGTCCTCCCCACACATTGTTTGGTTCCTTGAAAACCTGGGACAGTATAGCACCCAGCCCCTACCTTTTCACCACCCAGACTTGAGAAATCAAAGGGAGAAAAACAGGTCTTCCTCTGTACAGTAAGTTTCATGACGTCAGGTCTGTCCCGCTCACTAATGTGCCCTGCAGGAGCTGGCACCCAGAGCTGCTCAGCTGGTGTTGCTGAATGAATGGCCTTTATGTCACTTAGTACCCAGTGTGAGAGACTGAGAAAAGAACCTTTTATTAGCTTCAAATCCTTCAGCAACGAGAGTCAATGTTTCCCTGTGTCAAAATAAATATGTTTTCCTGCTAGAATAATATATATGACCATATATATACATATACCTTTACTAATGTTTCCTGAAGCTCAAGAACACAAGATGTCTTATAGGAGACAGTTCCCTGATGGAAACTTCTGACTATTATTCAGGTGTGGTCTTTATCGGTCAAACAAGATGGGCCAATAGAGGAGGGAGGATGAATATGATGGATGGACAAGGTAGACCAGAAGTCCTTCTCATCACTTTTTAAAGACACGACAGATTTCATGGGAAGAACATGTTGCCTTCAGGTGACACTGAAAAATTTCCATACATAGGATTCATCTTTCCCAAAATAATATGGAGTGGCTATACCTGAATTCTTCTATTTCAATCTTAAATTTCATTTGACATATTGACCCTGAGTGAAAACAGGGTTTATTAATGAGGAGAAATGCTTCATTAATTCATTAATAAACAATACTCTGAGCAAGCAGATCCTGCCTCTTAATTTGTTCTTCACAGAAAGTTATTTAGGTCCCTCTCCAAACCCACACTCTAGCCTCACATTAAGGAACACTTTTGGAATGAAACCTCTACCCCTACTTCCCCACTCAAACTTCTGAATAAGCATGTTTTAAAAGTGGGGGAAGAAGAGTAGTCAGTTCTGATTTTCCTTGTTTTGTAATATTAAAATGTATCCACATCTACCTTTAGATATTAGCTAGGTACACCCAACTTAGGGTTGCTCAAACACCAAAAACCCCTCCAATGCTTGATTTGATTATAATAGCGCTAGATTCTAATAAATAAACCATAAGGAGGACAGTGTTATAAAACTTTAAAAAGATAGCTACCTTCTTTTTCTAACAGAATGTAGTGTTTGCACACTTTAGGGCTGTAAACTTACAGTTGTTTTCTCCCAGGCTTGCCTTAACATACTTTTTCAGCTTAATACAATCCTGACTTAGGACATAAATCCATATTCTCAGTGCCATATCATACCACTCTATTAGCATAATTCTAGCTTTACTCTAACGGATTTTAATATCTTTTAAGATCATGAATTTGAATTTAGAAGGGAGAGAATTAAATGATACATTTAATTTTGGCAATATTTTGAAGAAAGGATGAGATGTTTTTCAAGGCAGCTTTCCCTCCTGCTTTTTTTTCCTTAGCAGATTCTTCTACCTTCGACGTTATAAATGAATTTCCCAGTTTGGGAGGTTTTTTACTTATTCCTATGTGGCACACGGTGTGACATTATGTGTTTGAAAGTACACTGATTCACAATTTAGTCCAACTAACATTTATCAAGGAGGACACAGCTGACATCCTTCCTACTGTCTCCCAGAAGCTTTAGGGGAAGCACTATATCCAAGGTATTCTTAAGCTACGTTGTCAATTTCCCTGGACGCACATAGTAAATGGCCTGAAAATGGAAAGCTATGCCTCCTTTTAACACTCCCTCAGTTTTGTGCTAAATCTGTCTTCTTAAATTCAATACTCATTTTATAACTCAGCCCATGCCCATCTTAAAGCATATATACAAAGTATAAAAGTACCCCCAATTTCATGCTATTTTAAAGTAGTTATAGGTTACGCAGTTATCTTTCAATAGAAGAAAATCGGGGCACAAATCCTAAAGCTATTTTTTGAAGTGTGGTTGCCTAAAACTGATCTCCAATGGCTGACATAAAATTTGTTCAACCACACTGTTTAAATAGTCGTCTCTGATGGACAGAAGTACAAAACTACAACAGCACCCAGACAAAATACAGGAGAGAAACACACAACTCTAAGCCCAGTTAAGTGGGCACACCAGGTGGGTTGTCTTCTGGCCCTGTATTTTTCTGCTTACATATCAATCACTTTGCCAGAACACAAAAATGAGCGTGTGGTTTAGCAACCTAAAATAAGAAAGTGCTCAGAGATGGAAGGATAATACTATAACATGGGTTCTACAATAGAGACTGAATAATGAAATTAGGGTTTGATATAAATCAAAGTCTTAAGGCTCCTTAATGTCAAGGCTCAGAAGGCTTAGAATCTTTCCAGTCTTTTGCGTGGCCCAAATCGTACACTAAGTCCAGCCACAGCAGGCCTGCACCATCATTGTAGGAGTGAGCTGGCTTTTCTCACAAGAAAGGCACAGACAGGGTTGCCAATCTCTTGGGAGCAGCAGCTTCAATGTCCAAATGCCTTAAAGGCAGGAGTGGAAATTCAGTTCAGAAGAAAATGAAGATAACAGAGAACACAGACAACCTGACTTTTATTCAAAGTATTATTTCAGTTTGCTTTGTTAACTAAGAAAGGATTTGCCTCCTTTGGGCAGAAGGAAAAAATCTCCATAAGAAAATTATGCTTGGGATGTACAATATTTTCTTTAGAGACAATTATTTGGTTAATTTGGACACAACCGTGAGAACACAGATTTTACTTAGGTACAAAGCCATCTTTGCTTTTTACACACCTGGTGACCCTAAATTCAGGGGGATCTGTTTTCACTAATGATCTCAGTATATAACTCAATCATCTCTCCAATTCTGGTTTTACCAAGTGATCTCTCTACTTTCCTCCCCTAAGAATCATCAAAAGTATCATCACCCAACTGCTTAAATATCGAACACCTCTCCCATCCAACAGAGAGTACTATTTTGGCTCAATAGAATGCCAGGTTTATTTGCTGCCACTCCTTAGGAGACAGTAAGCTTTCCAATTTGACTAGTCCTGGTGAAAAAGGACATAAGAGATTGTAAAGTGTTTTCAGAAAATCCACATATGTGGAAAAGGGACTGCAAGGTTTAACTTAAAACACACACACACCAGAAACAACACCAGCATTAGCCTGATGGCACTTCCCCATTTGTCCTTTGGCATGAGAAACTAAGACTAACCACGGTGCCCATTGCTAGAATGGGCACATGATGCCACGGAAGTCAGGTGATCCAGCTGGAACAGCTCTGTGGTCTGAAATTGTAGTCTTTGCTTTAGTTTCTGCTACAGAAAACACCAAAGACATCCAAGGCCACCGTGTCCCCTGTCAACAGAACTTGATGCTGGCCATTTCCCATCCAATACCATATAGAATTCATTGTGCTGTTTTTCTATCTTTGTAAAAAGAAGTTTCACATGTTCTGTGTTGAGAATTACAAGTGGGAGAGAGGCATCCTGTCTTCCACCAGCACAGAATCCACTCCGAACTGGTCAGTGCACTGCTTCACGGTGGCCAGGACGCTCAGCAGCCGGGGGTCCACAGCGTCCAAGTGAAGCCCAGAGAGCACGGGGGAGATGGGGTCATGGGCCATGGCCGATTTTAAGGCAGACTTCAGTACACCATTCTTTAGGTAGTTTAGTCTGTTCCAGGTAGAAACCCGAATGCTGGAAGAAAATGTTTTAGGAGAAGTTACTTATAAACGTGAATGGAATTTAAAGCCTGCTTGGCAGCCAAAAGAAATAACAATGTAAAATACCTCAACTGAAAAAAATTCATTTCTATTTTAGAATTACCTCTATATTATGAGTAAGTCATATTATCCCGTTTTGATTTTTTTTTTTCTGGGTAATCAATCAGAGATACAAACAAAGATTTGTGCATATTCATATTCACTGCAATGCTATTCATAACAGGAAAAATAGGAAACAATCTGAATGCCCAAACTCTGAGAAGCAGTTAAATAAACAATGGTTAACCATTCAAGGGAATATGCATGGTGGCCTGGGAAAATGTCCATGATATAATGTTGGAGGAAAAAGTTGAGGGAAAAAAACTGTTTTACTCTAAACCTATGAGGAAAGAAAATGTGTGTATATATGTTTATATGTATACCGCACACATAAACACAATTAGAATAAAGTACACTGCAGTGTAAACATGAGTTACTCTAAGATGTTAACGAGTAATTTTCATTTTCTTCTTTATATGTTTTTGAGTTTAAAAAAAAATTCTACTGTTGATGTTATAATTAGGAAATTTTATTTTAGGGACACCTATTTTCCTTAACTATTTCAACTAATGAGGACCTTCTGTTTTTTTCAGCAAAGAAGTCTTAAGATAAAATTATATCTTTGTGATTAAAGTGGAAATTACTCGGTGTGCAGAAAAGTGTGATTCTGAAAGAGGCTGCTGCTTTGGCAACTATTTAAAAATAAGGAAGATGGATCCTTGCACAAAGTGTTGAAGGGACAAACACAGCTACTGTATACTTTCATTTTTCTGAAATAAACAGCAAATGCCCAGGGCATCAAAGCTTCCCCTCTAGTACTAAAGTTATCAATTTATTGCCTCTTAGCCCTAAATTTCACCTTCAGTATATGCTCTGCTATAACAGACAGAATTCCTTTAAGCATCACTCTTTTTGAGCTCTTTTTTTTTTTTTGCATGGGTAAGCACCGGGAATCTGCCTGCTGAGCCGTCATGGCCTGCCCACGCTCTTTTAATAGAGGGTGCCGGAGGGACACTGCAAGAGGAAGGGCTCTCCTGCTGTTTCCAGCTGCTGCACAGTGGGTCAGCAACCTGGGGCTGAGGACCTCTGTCCAGTCACGTGCCAGAAGGCACACGGTACCTCAGTGACTCTACAGCCTTGGCCAGGCACAGTGATAACCTTCCTGAGGGCCTTCTGACAGACATGGAAACAAACCTGCACTCAAAGGCCTCCTGCCCACACGTACACCCTGATTCCCTCTGTAGATCCACAAGCATGGCTTGCCTGCAGCGCAGAGGGTTCCTACAGACTGTCCCTCCCTCTGCATGTCATGCCACCAGGTGCCAATTCCCTGTACCCTGACTGTACCCCAAAGGGTTGTTTCCTGCTTGCCCAGTATGTGCAGACCAGGTCTGGCCTAGGCAAACCAGCAAACTCTCTGCTAGCCAGTGAGTTCAACTAACATCTCCAAAGAGCTCCAAATGTAAGTGTTGGGGAGGAGGCCCTCTTGCAAGTGTCGTTCCTTGAGTATTCTCCCTCTTTTTACTTTATAGTCACTATTATATCAGAGTTTAATAATAGTTCTTTATATTAAACTTCTCTTGTTTTACCCACTGTGTCTTTTACTGTCTCCTCCTTGGACCAAATGGATACACTGATTATACATACAAAAACATCTTCCTTCAAAGCCAAACACAATTTTTGTATTGAACGTATCTCTGCTTTCCAATATTAATGAAGACAATTAAGGGTTGCCTGGGCAAACTGTTACTTTCTGCAGGATTTTGTTGTTATTAAAAAAAAAAAAAAAAAGAAATGAAAAGAAAAAAATAGACTAGTTACTAGGAGGGGAAGTCTTATGTGATATGAGTGTCTCTGAGAGTTAACCAGTATTCAGTGGTACTTCTCTGACTTGCTTCTCTTCGTAACCAAGCAAGGTGGATCCCAGTTCACTCCCGTACTTTAAAATTATACCACTTATATGAAATAATTAGAATATGCAAATGTATAGAGACAGAAAGGTAATCAGGGGCAGGAGTGGGGTCGGAATGAGGAGTTAAAGCATACAGGATTTCTGATTGAGATGACAGAAAAGTTTTGGTAATGGAGGATGGAGATGGTAGCACAATATTGTGAATATTAGCTAAGGCCAGTAAATTGTATGCTTGGGGTAGGTGGGATGGAAATTTTAGGTTGTATATATGGCTTGTATATATGGTACAAAAATTTTTTAAAAATGAAAGAGAGAGACTAAAGAGATGACAATGAAATGCAATACATGATCCTGGGCATAATCTAATAATGGAGAAGAAAATGCCTAAAAGGACATTATTGAGACAACTAAAAGAAGTGAAATATAGACACTTATGCTTTATATCAATGTTTAAATTTCTTGAACATGGTAAATGTACTTAATGTGGTTATAAGTGTCCTTATTCTTAGGAAATATACATGGTAGTATTAAATAAGTGTTAAAGGAGCTTGATATATGTACTTTACTCTCAAATGTTTAGAAAATAGACGGATGGATGGATGGAAGGAAGGGAACTTTCCTTGTTTTACCCACTGTGTCTTTTCTGTCTCTTGCTTGGACCAAATGGATACATTGAATATTAATACAAAAATACCATTAATACAAAAACATCTTCCTTCAAAGCCAAACACAGTTTTTGCATTGAATGTGTCACTGCAATATACAGAGGGAGAGAGGGAAAAAGGGAGGCCAGACTGGCAAATGTGGCAAAATGTTAAAAGTTGGTAAATCTGGGTATCTGGGCTGGTGGGTATATTGGAGTTTTCTGTACAGAAACACAATACAACATTCCTGTAAGTTGGAAATTATTTCAAAATAAAAAGTTTAAAAAAATCAGCACTGATGCTCTGAAAAGGAACACTTTAGAACTCAATCTTTATTTTTCTTGATTTACTTTTTATTTGTTTTCTGATATAGACTTAAAAATATTAAATACCTATGGAAAAGTTACTTTGGGTTTAGATAATTTCAATCTGAGATCTGCATCCCCAGGTAGTAGATGGTGGATTAAGAAAGTACTTGAAGATACAATATAAACATGGTATAGCTCCCTGGGACTCAGATTTTACTTGAAAATATTTTTTGTGGTAAGGGCAGGGTGGAGGATGACACTATACTTTTATATTAAGGCAAGCATGGACTGAATAAACTGCAAACCTCTATTCATATAAAATTCAAATGAATTCTGAGCTTTGGGTACCTGCCCTCCACCTTTCCATGATCCTCCATATCTCAGGATCTCCAGGGATTCTGGGTTGGAAAAACATGAAAGGTATCAGGAAGTTTTAGAGCCAAGAAAACTGATGCGCCTGAAAAGGATGGCAATGCAGGCACATGTATTTGATGTGTGTAACTTACATGCAACACTGATAGAGAGGGGCAAGAATGCTTCTCTCGTCCAGTGAGGGGTTCCCAAAGCTGAAAATGAAAGGAAAACGTATCAATTAGTTGGAAGTACTTCTTAGTATCAAAGTGAGAGCAAATACTGTAAGAAACCCAAACATTATCTGATATAATTTCATTCTCCAGCCACTCAAATCGCTTAAATTAAAAATAAACAGAGCATAACCAATTAGACACAGGATCCCCAAAAGTCGACAGTGAAATATCAAACAAAAAATATACTAATTTACAAAAAGACCCTTTTTTTCTGCCAAGATACTGCAAGGTGCTAGAGCATAAAACTGACTTGTACCACAGTGTGGGGTTAATGATTAAAGGGAGAACTTGAAGACCCCTAAACGTAAATGGTTTTAAGGCTGGGAAGAGAGATAAAGGCTATACACATTAGATTCTAGAAAGAAGCACAAGGTTATTAATTATAAAAGAAGTTATCCTTGTTCTACCTCAAAATTACTAATCAGAAAAGATCTGGATTGTTTTATTCCTTACAAATAAGTATATGGACAAATTTAAACTAGTTTTCTAATTGCTCACAGAAGCTGAAAAAACACTAAGTGAAAGCAGATGTAAAAATGATCTTAGCAGTAACTCAGAGTTAGAAAAGGAGACTGGAACCTAGAAAAACTGGCCATCCTCCATTCTTTCCTTGGATGCTCACCTTAATATGAACCCTTAGCAGAGTATAGGCCTGCAAATAACAAATGACAAAAGCAACTATTCCAATGTATACTTCCACAGAACACATGATCTTTTTAAAAAAATTATCATTTTTAACAAGTAAGGATAACACTTTTCAGGAATATAGACAATATAGGCCACTAGCTGCTTTACTGGGAGTGGAGAGAGGGACTAGAGGGTTTGCAGGCCCCTTGCCGTCTGTAGCTGTCACCCTCTTTCACCAAGCGCCTGGTATTCCATATCACTAGCAAATGCTGCCCAAGTGTTCTTTGCTGAGGACCTAAGTTTCAGCTTATTCTCAAGCAACAAAACTTAACAGCAGTTAACTACTACCTGGACAATTCTGAGCTCTAGGGATTTTTATTTAGCAAACATTTATTAAGTGTAACTAAAAGTGTGGTACTCAAACGGGTACATGGAGAATAGATAGTACAAACTGAAATACACTGTACTCTTCAAATAGCTCAGGTCTGAAAAACAATAAGGACATACCCTTATTCAAAGTGAATAAACTTGTCTGGTTCAAGATAAAAGTAACTTGTCTTTACATATAATCAAGCAGTTGCTCTTCTTCCTACAATAGCAAAAAGTCTGGGCCTAGACTGCCAGAAGAGTAGCAAATGTCCTATAAATGATTTTTTTAAAAACTGGATAGAATAAATTTAGAATAAATTTAACGGTAAGTAAGTTTCATGTTCTTAATTAAATCTGTATTTCTCAAGATTGTAAACTTACAGGCAAGATGAAGTGGAATAAATTAAAGACCTTGGTTTCCAGGTATCTGTCAGGATCTTTGGCTCTTTGGAAAGAACCACCTTTTTCTGACAGGGGATGGGAGGTGGGGGAGTGAGGACAAACCCAGATAGGAGGTTGGGTGCCAACAGTGAAGATCTCAAACAGAAAACGGGAAGGGTGCCTTCTGTCAACTGTGTTTTGGACGTTTTCCAGGAACCCCTAGAAAATTCCTTATTTTATACATAGTCATGCCTAACTGACAATGGTTGTCCTGCCAGTCCTACCTTTTGGCATTATCGAGAAGGATGAGCATACTAGCGCCTTCATCATCTTGAAAGCTCTCATAGTGATGGCGGTCAGCATTGCCAATCAGGTAATCAAACACAGCTGTGTCAATGATGTCCAGGAGCCGTGGGCCAGAGTCATAAGGGGACGTTTTCTTCACAGCATCACAGTAGCTCTCGTCATACTCCCACCTGGAGGCAAGCACCATCACCAGGTTTATTTACTGAATGCGAATGCTGTGGCTAGCACTGTTTAAAACCAACAGAATCCTTGCCTGGCAGGTTCACCCTTCACCCCACAGTCCTGTGAGTCTTGGGTAGAACCTCTGGCTCCTACGCAGGGTCTGATTCTGGGCAGGACCAGGGGAGAACCAAATGGGCCACAGGAGTTATTTACCTGGCCAATTTGCCCTCTCGGTAAGTTCTGCCCCATGGGTGTCGGTGTTTCTGTAGAGGCCACACATCTGGGAGCCAGAGTGTGACAGATCCCTCCATTGTGTCTCCATCGGCACAGGCTGGCTCTGTTTCTCGGCAGTAATAACATTTCCCATAGAAGCAAGTATTGTTTCCTAAAGGACAGAAAGGAGCCAAGAACCCTTAAGGAAAAAAGGATAACTCCAAATTCTCCCCAAACAATGCAAAAGATAGCAGGTCAAAGCTAAGATCCTATGGTTAAAACTATGGTTAAAACATTAACTTATTTTCTAAACAGGAAATAAAGGCACACAGTGTAGAAAATTCAAAAGATACAAAAGGATATATATGAAAAAGTAAGGTTCCCTCCCTATCTGTGTATCTTCTACCCAGCCTCTCTCTCGAAAGTCAGTAACTGTCATCGGTATCTTTCTGAACTGAAATTAAAAGAAAGTAATGCCCTCTTCCCCTTTGTCAAGGCTGAGATTTTGGCCAGAGTGCCCAGGGTACAGAGAGGGCATGTCTGGGACCAAGCTGTGGCCAGCAGTTTGGTTATATAAAGGAGGTTTCAGCAAATAAGGAAATAGAATGAGGGTAATGAGAGCCAGGCTTCTTACAGATGGAGAAAGGAGTTACCCACACAGAAAGAGGGAAGGCTAGAATAAGTCCTGTGGTATTGGATTAGAACTGGAAATACTGATGTGAATTGATGGTTTTAACACATACAATCAGATATAGAAAAAGATACAGATGCGTGTGTGTATGTATGTGTATCCATAAACGTGTATGTATATACATACATACATTTCCTAGCTCTATCCATCAAGAGAAGCGAAAAACAATGATACACCAGCATAAATTAGCACACCTAGCACCCACATATTAATTTCTAAATACCATTTTAATACCATATTAAAAGGATTCAGGGTTGCTTGAAGAAATAGCTGACTCAAGAGCTGTGGCAGAAAAATTATGAGATGAGCCTATCTGTACTGCCAGCTACTAAGGAAGTGCTAGAGAATGATGGAGGCATTCCAAAATGACACAGGAGCTAGCTTGTATAGGTTCCCACTAATCATATAGGGGACACTTTGAGCATCAAAAAAAAAAATGATATAGTGACAAACTGCAATTGAGCAAATAAGAGTGCGAGTCCATAGTATTTTAAATAAATTGGGGAGGAGTTCTACCCTTCAACAGAATGGTAACCAATACATCTAGAAGGAATGATGGAATTAGAAACTCAATATCTGACAACAACCATAGTATTAAGTGACTCACGCAATAATCATCAATGAACACATAGCAGGTGGGTGAAAGTTTTATAAGAAATAGAACATTTATACAGTTCTAGAATATCTCCCTACAAAGTACCTGGTAATTACTTAATAAGTACAACATACTTATTAACTTTATATTGGAGAAACTCTGCAGACACCATCTTAATTAAGTGATAAAAAAGTTAACACAACTAGTAATGGGACATAACAGCAAATCAACATTGTATGCCTTTTGATATGACGTACTCAGAAGAGCACAATGCCACTTCTTTGGTATTCCTGACAAATTTTTTTTTTTTTTTTTTGGCATAGGCAGGCATCAGGAATTGAACCCGAGTCTCCAGCATGGCAGGCAAGAACTCTGCCTGCTCAACCACAGTGGCCCACCTCCTGACAAAATTTTTAAATCATGAGGAAACATCAGACAAACTCAACTGAAAGATAATACATTAAGCAACGAACCTGCACATTCAAAAATGTCAAGATCATGAAAGACAAGGAAAGACTGAGATTGATGGAGGTTAAAAAGACATGGCAGTTCCGGGTCAAGATGGCGGCTTAACAATGTGCACATTTTAGTTCGTCTTCCAGAACAACTCCTAAATAACCAGAAACAGTACAGAACAGCTCCTGGGGCCACGTCAGTGACCGGACACACAGCGTACCCCAGTCTGGACCAGCTGGACCAGCTGCGAGCCCCCCCAGAACTGTGAGTTCCCAAAGCAGCGGCGGCCGGCGCCCCTCCCCGACAGGCTGCTTCCCAGAGGAGAAAGGAGACTTCACCAGCAGCAGGAACTGAGCACAATCAAATGCCAATTGTGGAATTAATTAACAAATTCTGACTACTAGAAATAGGCCCCCAGCTTAGGTGAACCTGGTCAAAGCGGAGGTTGCTCATTTTTGCCCCAACGCCAAGGGGGCAGGGCTGACGAAAAAGGGAAAAAAAAAAAAAAAAAAGGAAACAGAGGTTTTTGTGGCTGTGTTTCTACAAAGGCGTGACTTGGATATAGCAGTAGGACTTCTCAGGCTGCAACTGCCCCAGGCATAGGCAGAAGTGAGCTTATTTGGGGGCTTGTCTGGAGCCTGTGCCTTCCCTGGGGAAGGGTGAAGCCCAACTCAGGGGGAATCCCTCTCTCAAGGAATTCAGACCCCAGGGCTTGGTAATTTGAAGCCATTAAAACCAGCCTACAACCTCTCCTCATCTCCACCACGCCCCCAGCAGGTAGAGTCTGCCAAAGTTAAAGGTACCACATCATCTTATGCTGGTGGGACCTGCAGTCAGACAAGCACCACATACTGGGCAGGATAAGAAAAACAGAGTCCAGAGGCTTCACAGGAAAGTCTTTCAACCTGCTGGGTCTCACCCTCAGGGAAAACTGATGCAGGTGACTCTTTCCTCCTGATAGGAGGCCTGTTTGGTCTGGGAAAATCCGGCTGGCATCTATAATACCTAAGTAGACCCTTCTAAGGGTGGGGGGAAAAAGGCACCATACAAGCAGGGCAAGAATCAAGAAAACAAGAACTGAAAAATTCTGATCTGTTAAACAAAACTTAAGCTAGAGGTCCAGATAAAGCTGAACTGAATGTCAAAGAACAGCTAGACAACAAATTCATCCAGCAAGAAAACCCTAGGTAAAAGAAGTGCAAGCAATCTCCAGAATAAACTAATTAAGGTAATTAAATGCCTAGACACCAGCAAAAAATAACAAATCACACTAGGAAAATTGAAGATATGGCCCAGTCAAAGGAACAAACCAACAATTCAAATGACATACAGGAGCTGAAACAATTCAGAATATACAAACAGATATGGAAAACCTCATCAAAAACCAAATCAATGAATTGAGGGAGGATATAAAGAAGGCAAGGGATGAACAAAAAGAAGAAACAGAAAGTCTGAAAAAACAAATCACAGAACTTATGGGAATAAAAGGCACAGTAGACGAGATGAAAAAATGATGGAAACCTACAATGGTAGATTTCGAGAGGCAGAGGATAGGATTAGTGAACTGGAGGATGGAACATCTGAAATCCGACAAGAAACAGAAACTATAGGGAAAAAAAATGGAAAAATATGAGCAGGGACTCAGGGAACTGAAAGACAATATGAAGCACATGAATATACGTGTTGTGGGTATCCCAGAAGGAGAAGAAAAGGGAAAAGGAGGAGAAAAACTAATGGAGGAAATTATCACTGAAAATTTCCCAACTCTTATGAAAGATTTAAAATTACAGATCCAAGAAGTGCAGCGTACCCCAAAGAGAATAGATCCAAATAGATGTACTCCAAGACATTTACTAATCAGAATGTCAGAGGTCAAAGAGAAAGAGAGAATCTTGAAAGCAGCAAGTGAAAAGCAATCCATCAAGTACAAGGGAAGCCCAATAAGACTATATGCGTAGATCTCTCAAGAAACCATGGAGGCAAGAAGACAGTGGGATGATATATTTAAATTACTAAAAAAGAAAAATCATCCTCAAGAAACATGGCTACTGGAACACAGCTCTACATTTTCAGGCAGTTCCCTCCAGCCTCTCCACAGACTAGTCACTAATGTGACTGTGTGATTGTGAAAACCTTGGGTCTGATGCTCTTTTTATCTACCTTGTCAAAAAAGGAGTAGAACATATGGAATAAAAATAAATAATAGGGGGAACATATGCTAAAATAAATTTAGTTTGAAATGCTAGTGATGAATGAAAGCGAGGGGTAAGGGGTATGGTAGGTATAATCTTTTTTTTTTTTTCCTGTGTTCA
>PVIY010044251.1:0-19826 GCA_004026745.1 Myrmecophaga tridactyla
GGAGGATGCAAATAAATAAAATGAGAAATGGAAAAGGAGACACAGCCACTGACTCTGTATAAATAAAGAAGGTAATAAGAGGATACTATAAGCAACTATATGCTAATAAACAAAAGAACATTGATGAAATGGACAACTTCCTAGAAACTCATGAACAACCAACATTGACTTGAGAAAAAATAGATGACCTCTAAAAACCAATAACAAGTAAAGAGTAAATCAGTCATCAAGAAGCTCCCTAAAAAGAAAACTCCAGGACCAGATGGCTTCACATGTGAATTCTACCAAGCATTCAAGAAAGAATTAGTACAATTCTTGCTTTAAAAAATTGAAGAGGAGGGAAAGCTACCTGTCTCATTCTATGACGCCAACATCACCCTGATACCAAAGCCAGACAAAGATACTACAAGAAAATAAAATTAAGACCAACCTCTCTAATGAACATAGATATAAAATACCTCAACAAAATTTTTGTAAATTAGATCCAACAGCACATTAAAAGAATTATACACCATTTCCAAGTTGGATTTATTCCAGGTATGCAAACATGCTTCAACATAAAAAAATCAATTAATGTAATATACCATATCAACAAATCAAACCATATGATCATCTTGATTGATGCAGAAAATGCATTTGACAAAATTCAATATTCTTTCTTGATGAAAACACTTCAAATGATAGGAATGGAAGGGAACTTCCTCAACTTAATAAGGTAATATATGAAAAACCCACAGCTAACATCATCAATGGAGAAAGACTGAAAGCTTTCCCTCTAAGATCAGGAGCAAGACAAGGATGGCCACTGTCACCATTACTATTCAAAATTATGCTGGAAGTTCTAGCTTGAGCAATTAGACAAGAAAAAGAAATTAAAAGCATCAAAGCCAGAAAGGAAAAGTAAAACTTTCACTGTTTGCAGATGAGAAGATATATATGTTGAAAATCCCAAAAGATCTACAACAAAGCTATTAGAGCTAATAAATAAGCACAGTAAAGTGGCAGGGTGCAAAATCAACACCCAAAAATCAGTAATGTTTCTATACACTAGCAATGAGCAATCTGAGAAGGAAATCAAGAAAAAAAAATTTCATTTACAATAAGAACCAAATTATCAAATACTTAGGAATATATTTAACTAAAGATACAAGACTTATACACAGAAAAATATAAGAAATTGCTCAAAGAAATTATGGAAGACCTAAATAAATGGAAGGGCATATGTTCACCGGCTGGAAGACTAAATGTAGTTAAGATGTCAATTCTACCCAAATTGATTTATAGATTCAATGCAATACCAATTAAAATCCAAACAACTTATTTTGCAGAAATAGAAAAACCAATAACCAAATTTATTTGGAAGGGAAAAGTACCCTGAATAGCTAAAAATATCTTTAGAAAGAAAAAGGAAGTGAGAGGTCTTACACTACCTGACTTGAAAGCATATTACAAAGCTACAGTGGTCAAACAGCATGGTACTGGCATAAAGATAGATAAAGTGACCAATGGAATCAAATAGAGTGTTCAAATATCAACCCTTTCAACTATGGACAATTGATCTTTGATAAGGCAGTCAAGCCAACTCATCTGGAACGAGCAGCCTCTTCAATAAATGGTGCTTGTAAAACTGGATATCCATATACAAAAGAATGAAAGAGGATCCATATTTCACATGTTATACAAAAATTAACTCAAAATGGATCAAAGACCTAAACATTAGAGCTAAGACCATAAAAATTTTAGAAGAAAATGTAGGAAACTGTCTTATAAATCTTTTAATAGAAGGCAGCTTCCTAGACTTTATACCCAAAGCATGAGCATTGAAAAAAAGAAATAGATAAGTGGGAACACCTAAAAATTAAATACTTTTGTGCAGCAAAGAACTTTGTCAAGAAAGTAAAAAGGCCTAAGCAAGGGGAGACAATATTGGGAAACCACATATCGGATAAGGGTTTAGTATCCAGAATATATAAAGAGACTCTTCAACTCAGCAACAAAAAGATAATCATCCCAATTAAAAAACTGGGCAAAAGACATGAACAGATACTTCTCAGAAAAGTAAATACAAATGGTTAAAAAGCACATGAAAAGATGCTTAACTTCATTGGCAATTAAGGAAATGCAAATCAAACCACAATGAGATATCATATCACACCCACTAGAATGACCATTATCAAAAAAGAGAAAATGACAAGGGCTGGAGAGGAGGTGGAGAAAGAGGCACACTTATTCACTGTTGGTGGGAATGTAAAAGGCTACAAAAACATTCTAGAAGGCAGTTTGGGGGTTCTTCAGGAAGCTAAGTGTAGAATTGCCATATAATCCAGCAATCTCATTACCAGGCATATATTCAAAGGACCTGAAGGCAAGGACACAAATGGACATTTGCACACCAGTATTTATAGCAGCATTATTTATGTTTGCCAAGAGATGGAAATAGTCCAATTTTCTATCAACAGATGAATGGCTAAACAAGCTGTGGTATTACATATGATAGAATATTACACAGATGTAAGTCAGAATAAAGTAATGAAGCATGCAACAACATGGATGAACCTTGAGAACATTATGCTGAGTGAAAGTAGCCATAAACAAAAGGACAAATACTGTATGGTCAAACTGATAGGAACTGACATTAATGAGTGAACTTTGACAGTTGAAGTTAAGAACACATGTTATCAGGAGATAGAAATAGGGTAGAGATTGGGCATTTGGTGCTGAGGGAACACAGATTGTACAACAGGATGTATTGTAAAGATTCAGGAATGAATAGCACAATACTACGTGATTGTAGCACGATGATGTAAGTACACTAAATGAAGCTGAATGTGAGTACAATTGAGGGAAACCAGAAGGAAAGATAGAGGATAAAGACTGAGACGGTATACTTTAGGAACGCCTAGAGTGGACAACGATGGTGATTAAATGTACAAATAACAAAATATTTTTTGCATGAGGGAGAACAAATGAATGTCAACATTGCAATATGTTGAAAATGGATGGTATATGGTAATAAGTACAGTCTATGCAAGTTAGGTATATAATCAACAGTAATATTGTAATGTGCTTCAGTTGAATGTAACAAAGGCATTATGCCAAAGCTAAATGTCAGCGGGGGGTAGGGGGGAAGCAGAGGGAAGAGGTACGGATTCTTTGTGGGAGAAATGGAAATATCTTCATATAGATCATGGTGGTGAAGGCATGTCTATATATACTTAGGTTTGATTGTACGATGTGTGAATAAAACTACTTACAAATGAACAGAGAGAAACAAGTACTAGAGAAAGAGATGTACCTTACCTATTCACTGTTGGTAGGGAAACTGAGAGGCACAATCCATTGGAGGTCAATGTGATGGTTTCACAGGAGGCTAGGGGTGTGTTGCCATATGATCCTAGAACCCCGTTGCTTAGTATATACCTGGAGGAACTGAGAGTGGGGACACAGATGAACATTTGCACACTGGTTTGTATGGTGGAAGTGTTCATGATTCACAATGGATGGAGGTGACCTAAGGGTACAACAACCGAGGAATAGAAAGGGGAACTATAGGGTATATTTTCAATGAATTACTGAGCAGCTGTAAGAATGAATGAAGTTGTGAGGCATGCAACTAGGTGTGTGAATGTTAAGGACTGTATGTTGAATGAAATGTCAGGAACAAAAAGAAAAATATTACCATGCTCAATCATATAGATTAACTATAATATAAAAACTCGGTGAACTGAAGCTGGGCATACATTATCAGGTTGGGACCTATTGTAAAGGGTCTTAGACTGTAAGCTCTTACAGCATTCACATATATTCAGGAGTTGTAACTGTTATTTATAAACTGAGATACTGAGCGGTTTGTATATAATCTGGTCGATCCCAGAAACTTCAGGTATTTATGTGACACCTGAAACTCAGTTAGAGTTCAGAAGCTATAAATGTCAACATTACACCATTCAACAACTGTTAAAAAAAGTTGAAAAAGGAATCAAAATTTGAGTAGAGATATTGGAGAAGCTGATCTGGTCAGAACTAAGATAGAACAGAATACAGGATTAAAGATAATATCGTCCATATTTTAAAACTTCAACTTCTGTGTTAGAACAAAGGGAGAGATGTTTATTTGGTGTTCTATTTGGGCAATGCATTACCTAATTTAACTTGTATCATCAGTTTAGTTGAACACCATAATTTCATAGAATTTTGAATAGGGTGTATGATTCTGTTGGTTTGTCAAGGTTAGTGTAATGCCCCAATTTGGAGCAGTGAATAAAGAAGCATTTGCACAGTAATTTGGACACCTAATAAAGAAGTATTTGCAAAGTCCCCTTGGGGAACAGGGGAGAAAGGAGGAAATATTCAACTTCCCCATTTGGAGAATTTCTGATATTCTGGCAAGCCATGGGAACAACCAAATCAATAGGCCAAGCCCTTGATCTTGGGGTTCGCCCCTACGAAATTTATCCCTGCAAAGGATAGGCTAAGCTTACTTAAAATTAGGCCTAAGGATCACCCCCAGAGAACTTCTTTTGTTGATCAGATGTGGCCTCTCTCTCTTAGCAACTCAGTAGGTAAACTCACTGTCCTTGCCCCAACCCCCACATGGGACATGACTCCCAGGAGTGTAAATCTCCCTGGAAACTAGGGACAGAACTCTCACGATGAGCCAGGACCCAGCATCAATGGATTGAGAAAATCTTCTTGACCAAAAGGGGAAAGAAAGATATGAGACAAAATAAAGTTTCAGTGGTTGTGAAGTTACAGAGTTGAGAGATTATCCTGGAGGTTATTCTTATGCATCATATAGCTAACCCTTTTTACTTTATGGTGTATTGGAGTGGCTGGAGGGAAGTACCTGAAACTGTTGAGCTGTGTTCCAGTAGCCTTGATTCTTGAAGACAATTGCATAAAGATATAACTTTTACAATGTGACTATGTGATTGTGAAAACCTTGTGTCTAATGCTCTTTTAATCCAGGGTATGGATAGATGAGTAAAAAAGTATGGATAAAAAATAAATATATAATAGGGGGATAAGAGGGAAAATAAATTGGGTAGATGGAAATCCTAGTGTCAATAAGAGGGAGGGGTAAGGGGTATGGTATTTATGAGTTTTTTCTTTTTTCTTTTTATTTCTTTTTCTGGATAATGCAAATGTTCTAAAAAATGATCATGGTACTGAAAACACAACCATGTGATTATATTGTGAGCCACTGATTGCGCACTATGAATGGAATGTATGTGTGTGAAGATTGGTGAAAAAAATATTTCAAAAAAGAAAAAAATGCAAATTAAAACCACAATATGCTTCCCTTACACTCCTACCAAAATGGCTAAAATCAAAAGACTAAAGACTATCAATATCAAGAATTGGGAGAATGTCTACCTCTTTAGCAGTATCTACTAAAGATAAACATATACCCACCATATGACTCAACATTTCCACTTCTAGGTGTATCCAAGAAAAACTATTATATATATGCTGGTTTGAAAGGATGTATGTCCCCTAGGAAAGCCATGTTTTAATCTAAATCCCATTTCATGAAGGCAGAATAATCCCTATTCAATACTGTATGTTTGAAACTGTAATCAGATCATCTCCCTGGAGGTGTGATTTAATCAAGAGTGGTTGTTAAACTGGATTAGGTGATGACATGTCGCCACCCATTTGGGTGGGTCTTGATAAGTTTCTGAAGTCCTATAAAAGAAGAAACATTTTAGAGAATGAGAGATTCGGAGAGAGCAGAGAATGTTGCAGCACCACAAAGCAGAGAGTCCACAAGCCAGCAAACTTTGGAGATGAAGAAGGAAAACCAAGGAACTTCATGAAACAGGAAACCAGGAGAGAAGCTAGCAGATGATGCTGTGTTCACCATGTGCCCTTCCAGCTTAGACAGAAGCCCTGACTGTGTTCGCCATGTGCCTTCTCAGCTGAAAGATACATCCTGAACTTCACTGACCTTCTTTCTCTGCATGGATGCCTTTGATTGGACATTTCTATAGACTTGTTTTAATCGGGACATTTTCTCGGCCTTAGAACTGTAAACTAGCAACTTATTAAATTCCCTTTTTTAAAAGCCATTGTTTCTGGTATATTGCATTCCAGCAGCTAGCAAACTAGAACATCCACCAAAAGATATATACAAGAATATTCATGGCATCTTTATTCATAATATCCCAAAACTAGAAGCTATCCTCTGTAGAATGCTCCTCTGCAGAAGAAAGGATAAATTAAGTTATATTCATAAAATTGAACACTATTCCCTGATTGGGGGAAAGGGTCGGTAGGAGGAGAAAACCACTGATACATGCAACAAAGATGAATCTCAAGATATAAAGTTAAAGAAATGAAGCCACATAAAAGAGTATATATTGCATGATTCCATTTAAATGAATTCAAGAACATTCAAAACTAATAAATAATATGAGAAGATAGAAGAGTGATTACCTCCATTGAGGCAGTGGAGCATGAACTGATTGGAGCAAGGAAAATTCTGAGTTGATGGCAATATTCTATATCTTGATTTAGTTGTTTGTTACATATATGGATACTTATATATAAAAACTATTGAGGAAAAAACTGAGATCTACACTTACAATCTGTGCACTTTACAGTATATGAGTTATGCCTCCATTTAAAAAAAAACTTTGGAGGAGAAAAACTACAAGTCAGGTCACATCACTTCTCTGTTTAAATCTTCCAGTGGTCTTCCAGTGTCTCACCTTGTGAAAACCCAAATCCGTACACTTTACCATGTCCTACGTCGTACATATGAGCTTCTCAACTCCACCCACACCCAATTGAATCGACTCCACTTTGCTGTTCCTCAAACACACCAGGCAGCTTCTGTCTTCGAGCTGTTGTCTTTGCCTGGAAATCCTTTTACATTCATCGCTATCTAACATGCTAAATATGTTACATACTATTGTAATTGTCCGTGATCCATACCTGATTATAAGTTCCATGAGGGCAGAGAGTCTTGTAAGTTTTATTCATTGTTTTATCCCTAGTATCTAGAAGAGAGCCTGACATATGGTAAGTACTCAGTAAATTTTTATAATGAATTAATAAACTATTATCACCATTTTCACACCTCTTATGCATACCTCACATTCTCTCTGCCCCACCTCTTATTCCAACCGTCTATGGCCACCAATTATAAACACAAGTCAACCAGTTTTTCCTCGCTGTAATATGACAATGCCTCACATTAGGCCATGCAGTGGATCTTTCACTTCTTGACCGGAGCTTTTTTACACCGGAGTGTGGGAATCTGCTCACTATATGAGAGCATCCCAGAAGAGTGAGACATGAACTCCAGTTAGGTGACCTTTTACCATTAGGAAAGAAAGCTGACAAATAAATGCTTTCCCCTTTAATTGACTATGGCATGGATCACAAACTTTTTCTGTAAAGGGCTAAAATGTAAATATTATAGTCTTTATGGGCCATAGAACCTCTGTCCTAATCAACTCTGTCATCGCACCTTAAAAGCAGCCATAGACAATATATAAATGAATGGGCATGTTACAATAAAACTTTATTTATAAAAATAAATTGCCAGCCAGTTTGACCCATAGGCTATAGTTTACTGAACTATTCTGAGATACATTTCAAAAGGCTCCTCAAAAGTTCCAGCAGTATCAAACACCTGTTTCTTGTCAAATAAATAACCATATCCTTGTAATGGCTTTCCATTTTTCTTTTTTTACTGCCCCTGTCCTTTCCTGAAATGACTTCCTAATTAGCCTACCTGCCTTTATCTTGGGTTCTGCTTTCAGAGGAACCCAGTCTACACTGCTAGCCTTAAAAACATTATTTCATTCATATTGTAAGTCAAATATTTTTGGTTGCTAGTAGTGAGCCTTTGCCTTCGTGATAGGCTATTTTACTGGAAAATATACCAAAAGTAAAAATTATGTAAACCAAGCCTGATTTTTCTAGAAAAAATACAATCCCAGCTATTCTGGTTTCAAAAATCAGGAACCTATTTTTTGATGAAAAGTATTTTAAATGAGCATTGCAAACCTGACCAAAACAGTAAGCAAAGCTTAAAATTTTAATAAAATATCTCAAAACAGTCAAACTACCCAAAATTCTATTTCCATGACTCCTAATTTTATTTTATTCAACACATCAAAAGAAGAATATGTTCTTATGTGAGGAAATTCTGACAGGCATACATGAGGAAATGCCAAACAATTTCAATAGCAGTTGAAAACCCAACCCAGGAATGTCAGATTTCCTGTTCTTGTGCTTTTATTTATTTATATTTTTAAAGTTTTCATGTGGCTACATGGGTTTGGGGAACCAGTTTTAGATTTGTTGCTACAATCTAGTGTTATCAAAAATTTCCTCAAAACTGACTGTGTTTGCCTGCTATAACTTCAGTAAGTGATAACGTGGCATTATCTGGCAAAACACTATAAATATGAAATTCACTAAATTGGATCACTGTAATCAACTGGTGTGGTAGTTTGAATTATTCATCCAATTTAGGCATGTTCTTAATTTTAATCCACATTTCTGTGAGTGTGAACCCATTGTAAATAGGACCTGTTGAAGATGTTATTTTTAGTTAAGGTTTGGCCCAATTGTATAAGGATGGGTCTTAATCAGATTAATGGAGGCCTTATAAAGAGTAAGCCATGGAGGGGACCCAGAAGTGGAAAGTCAGCAGGAGCCCGGAAGAGGAGAGGACAATGCCATGTGATGGGAAGGAGATAAGCCTAGAAGCACCAAGGTTTGCCGCAGCCAGTCCAGACAGCTATGACCCTGGGAGGGAGCAAGCCTTCTAGCCCCCAAAACCATGAGGTGATAAATTTCCATTGTTTAAGCCAACCAATTGAATGATATATATTCTAGCAGCTTAGGCAAACCTAAGACAGGTTAGGGCAGCAGTATGAAGTCCTAGTGTGCAGCCTGCTACTGCAAGCAAATGTTAAGAATATTCAGAGTCTCATTGCATTGATATTTCTTTTAGTCTGCGGTGTCTTGGAGCAGCTAGAAGGTAAAACCTAAAATTGTGGAACCATAACCCATACCAAACTCTGAAATCTGTTCTATAACAACTTGTTACAATGTGTTTTGAAATGGATTATTTTTTTGTATATATATTATATTTCACAACAAAAAATGTTTACAAACAAGAAGACGATTCAGAGTTGCAATCTACACATTTTTAACCATAGGCAGCCGTTTAACAGGATATTGTCCACAAAATTATTTTATAGGAAAATGTTCACAATCTGATTATTAGAAAAGTGGACAAAGAACAAGTTCTGCTAATGGTGGATTTTCCAACATACTCTGACTGTATATAGAGAAATCCTTCCTTTTCTCAAGTCAGAAGGCCAAGTTTAGTTACTGCCTCTTATATCTCCTAGCTCTGCAATCATAGACAATTTATTTCATCTCTCTAAGTTTTGGATTTTTATCTGAAAATTAGGAATAATATTAATAGTATCAACTTCACAGAGCTGTTGTGAATATTAAATAATAATATTTGTAAAGGATTCAGTCATTGCCTGTGTGGTAGTTAGATTCTGTTGCCAACTTGGCCAGGTGAAGGCACCTAGCTCTGTTGCTGTGGACATGAGCCAATGGTACGAGAACCTCATCTGTTGCTGATTACATCTGCAGTCAGCTAGGAGGCGTGCCTGCTGCAATGAATGATATTTGACTTAATTGGCTGGTGCTTAAATGAGAGATTCAATGTAGCACAGCCCAAGCAGCTCGGCATACCTCATCTCAGCACTCACAGCTCAGCCCAGGCCTCTGGAGATGCAGAAAGGAATCTCCCCGGGGAAAGTTGTTGGAACCCAGAGGCCTGGAGAGAAGGCCAGCAGAGATCACGCTGTGCCTTCCCGTAAGAAAGAACCTCAGATGAAAGTTAGCTGCCTTTCCTCTGAAGAACTAATGAAATAATCCCCTTTTATTAAAAGCCAATCCGTCTCTGGTGTGTTGCATTCTGGCAACTAGCAAACTAGAACAGCCTAACACACTACAAAAATTTAGTAAATGTTGATTGTCATTACCATCATCATCATCATCGCCATGATCATTTCTTTCAACAAATAATTCAAGCTTACTTTATCTTCTCTGGACCATTTGAATCCTTATTTTAATTCTTTCCCTGAAGTTTGTATCCCAAGATCTGTAACAATGTTTATCAACTTCTTTTAATCCATTTCTATAGGCATATAACCTCATGCAGTACACTCCTTCCCATTCTAATATCCTATCATCAACACCAATGAAGATCTTGTTCACCATTGGGGTAATTCTCTTGACATTTTATTACACTTGACTTTTTGTAGTTGGCATTATGAAATTTTTACTCCGCTGGGACTCTATGGACCTGCTACCCCATCCCATACTGCATCTTCCACAGCACGTGCATTCTCCTTGCATTCTCTGATTTCCCGCCCTCAAGTTTGCTAGGATGACAGAAAAATAAACCACTAACTTCTATATAGTTGGTTTTTTTTTTTGTATGCTGTATGGTGGGGGTTACATTTCATTCTTTTTCCATGTGAGTATCCCCTTATTGCAGCACCATTTGTAGAATTTTTGTTTGGTTGGTTTTTCGTTTGTTTGTTTGCTAGTTTGTTTGTCTGGGAAGTACTTGGGCCAAGAATCGAAACCCGGTCTCCCATATAGTGAGCAAGAATTCTATCACTGAACTACCCTTGCGCCCCACCCCAAAATAGTTTTTTTAATTTTTCAAGTGCATGCATAAAATCATATAGGATAGAGACTCCACTTGGGATAGAGAGCAGATGCTCTCTCCTGTAATTCTTCTAAAGTGTTTTATATCGTTCAGTCCTCCCACTCATTTGAAAATTATCTTTTGCTCATCACCACCCCCCACCCAGATCCTCCACCACTATCCTTTCCCAGTCAAAATTCCCATTACTCAAAAGTAGGATTTTGATGAACTATTTTGAGAGTAAAGAGTAGATCAAACTAGTTCATACTAGAAGGAATAAATGATTACTAGCTCTGTATGCTTACTTACTCTGTTTTCAGTTCTATATCTTGCAATTCCCTCATCCTTAGTGTAGTAATAAAAGTATGAACAGAGAGTACCAAGAAACGCCAGTGTCCTCCCAAGGGATCTACATTAAAATCTTGAGTTAGTTATCCCTAAGGGCTACATTCCCAAAGGTGGAATTTCTGTTTGACTGGCCCGTGTGTATGTGTGTTTGGAGTGGAGAAAAGTGGGGAGGTTTGCCTGGATGTGAACAATTGCCCCTTACATAGCTCTTTGGAAAGTATGAATTTTTGCATATTAAGTGGTCTTAGAGTAGGCCCTATCTACAAAGAGAAAATTTCAAACCTGATCCATGTATTACTGAGGCATATAAATGGTCCTTTGCAAATGTATAAGTATCCTTTCTACAGTAGGTAGCTTATGTAAAGGAGAGACGTAATTTTAAATGAAATGTAGAAGTGTGGAATGATTATGAAGTTTCAAGGTAGATTCTTATGCTGTTTGCATCTTTGAGAAATAAAGCTTAATCCAAAATGATTTGAGAAGATGAATCAGAGGTTAAAGAACATTACACAAATACTTCTGCTGTCTAAAGCTAAATTGCTTTTGGGCATTCCTCCATCTTTAAAGAGGCAGGAGACAAGATTAATGTTTGTTTGACATTCTAGCCATTAGGTATAAATTTTAATCTTCAGTGAGGAAAGGGAATCACTTGTAGTTTCAAAATATGGGAGACAAAAAGCCTTCAGCTAGGGAAGGAAAAGTTTAGACTAGATATTAGGAAAAAGAATGTTCTTATGAACAAGAGCCACAGAGTATTAGAGTAAGTTCCCAAAAGAGGTCAAAGGAGCTTCTGTGCAAAAAAGAATGGTTTCATTAAGATGTGAGAATATAAGGAATGGCTCTTTAAAAATGCATGTGGAAGCAGGAGACTTTTTGCTGATCCTATGGCCTAATAGGCCAAAAGGTTGCATCACTCAATAGCAAGGCATGTTCAAGACAATAGGGAAATACAATAAGGCCTGGAAAAATGGTACTAATGAAAACTATGGATACTGCAGAGTCTCCTCTTTCATACTAACATCTGAAAGGTCTTTCAGAAATCCACTAAGATAAGTATATCAGGTCAGAGGGGAAAGAGTCAAAGGTGAGTGTGGAGGCCCAGAACTGCAGAAAATTCCAAACAGATGAACATATATATTTTCAATTCCCTGAAGTCTGAGAGCACAACAATATTTTATGAAGTGGCAGATCACATCATGGGGAAGTGAAAGACAGGCATTTCTGCACACATAATAGTCAGCTTTTTTAGTAATAAGAAAATCTTCAAAAAAGACATCTGAAATTCCAGTTTACTATCCAAAAGTGACACTACGTTCTTGTCATCAGAACTGCAGTCACACATTTTATTAAAGTCAGCCCCTTCTTTAACAATGGGATCCCCTCTCCAGACCAAAAAACTTAGATTTTATCATTGAGCTTTAAAATTTGAGCCCAAGAACTTCCCATGTGTTAGCCAAATGATCAGTTTTAAGATGAAAACTTCATTCAATCAGCCACAACTCCTAACATCTAATTTGACACATTTTTACTGAAGTAACCTATAATTTTTGCATTGTAATGATAGAGCGTAATGGTTGCAGTGGTTTCCCAAGGCCATAAAAAGTGAGGATTTATGATAGACAATCTGAGACATCTGTCACCCCATTAATAGACAAGGTTGATTTGGTTCATCTGGCTAAGTCCATGCCACTTCCCTCACCAATCTCTGTTTCTTTCTCACTCTCATTTGAAGAGGATGAACTTCTTTAAGAGTAGAGAACTTTTGAAAATTTGAAGAAATCTCAATGTTTCACTTACTGCAGATGTGTAAAATATCATCCCAAGACTTAGTGGCTTAAAACAATAAACATGTATTAGTTCTCATAGTTTCTGTGGATCAGGAGTTCAGAAGCTACTTGGTTGAGCAATTCTGACTCAAGTCTCTCATAAGGTTGCAGTCATATGAAGACTTGTCCAGGGCTGAAAGATCCACTTCCAAGCTGACTTGTTCACTTTGCTGGAAGTTGGGGCTGGCCTTCAGCAGGGGCATCAGTTCCTCTCTCTGTGGACCTCTCCAAAGGGCAGTTTGAGTATCCTCACAGCCTGTTAGCTTGTATCCTCCAGGGTGAGTGATACAGGAGAGCAAGGCTGAAGCTGAAATACCTTTTATGGCCTTGCTTTGGAAGTCATAAACCATTGCTTCTGCCATATTATATTGGTCATATCAGACTGATTTATTGTGAAAGGAGATAATACAAGTACATAAATACCAGTAAGCTAAGATCACTGGGGGTCATCTTGGAAACTGGCTACCACACTTAAAGTATGGGTGAATGAGTTATTTGTTGATTCCAAAGTTTATTCTCAGCTACATGTGGTAATTAATTTTTAGAATTATTTTTGCTGTTTCATACACAAGATGGCTAACTCTTTCTTCTGTTTGGTCTTGAAGACACCGTGTTTTCTCTTCCTTGGCTCCAAGTGTGAATTATTGGGTTCATGTTGAAAATACCTATTTTTACAGTCATTCTAGTGATTCTAGCCTCTGCAGACTTCTCCTTGGCCCTTTTTATTCCTTTATTTAACAAACATTTATTAAATGCCTTCTGTGTACCAGGTACTAAAGATAAAATAACCAGAAAAACAAATAAGGTTCCAAGTTTCATAGAATTTATATTCTAGTGGAGAAAAACAAACAATACAAGACAAATAAATATCAAAGTATATAATGATAAATGTTAGAATAAAAATAAAGTAGCTAAGGCGGGCAACGGTGGCTCAGTGGCAGAGTTCTCGACTGCCAGGCCAGAGACCCAGGTTCAATTCCCGGAGCCTGCCCATGCAAAAGGTGAAAAAAAAATAGCTAGATGGATAGGTTTCTCTGAGGAGGTGATAGCTGAATCCTGGATAACAAAAATGCAAAGATTTGAGGGAAAAGCATTCTAGGCCTAAGGAACAATGAATACAAGAGTCCTGAGGTAAGAAAAAACTTGATGTATATGAACAAAAGAACAAAAAAAAGGTCCAAAGGCTGGAAGAATGGAGAGAGGGAAATGAAATGAGGGCATATAAATGGGTAGGGACAGATGTAGTTCAGTTCTGTGGACCAGGGCAAAGTGTTCAAATTTTATTCCAAGAGTGACTGTAAGTCATTCCTTTCCAACACTCTTTCTCTTATAAGGAATGCTTATTTTCTTTCCTTCCTCTCTTTTTCATTCCTTTCTTTCCTGCAGTGGAGACCTCAGTGTTTCTCTACATCAGGTTCTCCTTTCCTTTCAGACCCACAGGGGGATTACATTCTTCAATGCCTTGCAGATAAGAGGGCCATGTTTAGTACTGGCCAATGGGTTGCAAGTGGGACTGATCTGTCAATTCTGGGTTGAGCCCTTTTATTGCCAACACAAGACCACAGCTCTGTCCCCTTCTGTTAACAATTGAAGTCACATGCCCCAAATGGTACAGCTGTTAAAGGCTCCATCAGATCGAGTCCTTGAGTGACTTTGTAAGCCAGAGCTCCCATGACCACAGTGACATGCAATGGGAATAAGAAACAAAACTTTTGTGTGCCTTAAGCCACTGAGATTTGGGGTATTTAAGAGAACATAGCCTAGATTAGTCTGATTATCATGCTTCCAAATGTTCTTCCATGAAGAATAAGTTCTAAACTGAATTGTTGCCAGTCAACCCAAATCATTATTTTGTAGCTGGTGTTGATTGTTTCCCCAATATGGTCATTCTGATTTTCAGTTTCTCTGAACAGTTTCCTCTACTCTCCCATCTCTAGTCACTAAGATAATAGAAAAGTATTGTCATCAACTGTAAATAAATCATGAAGTTAACATTTATAAAACCCATGTTTTCTTATTCAGAAAAGGGAGTGAAGTTCATTATTTAAACTTGAGGGAGAAGGGATATATCTTGTTTACAAGCTGCTGCCATCCAGATGTTGGGAAGAATTTCAGAAGGGCATAGAGATGCCAACTCCATTTCTACACTTAAGCTAGTACATCACACCCAAGGGGAAAATAGAGTTATCTTTTACATTTTCCATCTCAAAGCCATCCATAAAGATACACATTTAAATTTTGCTAACTCCCTCAAGGTTCATTAACTTCATTATATTTGTTTAGAAAGCCCCTATCAGTTAAAAAAAAAATTATCCACTCATGTTACATGACGGCTTAATGATTCTGCCAGAGGTATATCGTAAATGGGAATTCCAAGCAACAGAAATAAGCTTAGAAATACTTTTAATTTCTTTCAAATGTCCTCCTTGGCTCATGCCACTTCAATTAAGCATGGCATTCTTTAAGCCATTTCCAATTCCTCTGATCAAACAGTCTGGACTAATATTACCTGGGGGGTTTGACTGTGTCCAAGAGATCAGCTTTAACAAACCGTCTGTAAAAGCTCCTGGATTCTTTCCATGTAGTGAGTCTCACACATCATGTGGTATACATTTTCACCCTTTGAACCATGTCCTAGACATTTTATTGGAGGAACTTGCCTCAATCCCAGATGATCTTTTCAAAGACCTTTTCTTTTTAAAAAATTTAAGATCTCATATTGTGGAAGAGCTGTTCACAAAGTTCTGAATCTGTGAAGTAAACATAAAACAAGAATGCCTTCTTCTCTTCCTGGAAAGTTTGGGTTCCATTTCTGAGGAGAGAAAGTTCCTGAAGGGATAGTAAGTGACTAAGAAACAACAGTTATCAAATGTTTCAGCTAAAGCCAACCTAGAATGACCCACAAGCATCAAGTACAAGAGGGGTTTCTGGCATATCCAGTTAGCCATATTCTCAGAACCCTTAGAAGAATCTATTCCTACCTTCAGGAAAACAAACTTCAGCAATTGTTGTTTATGAGACCATTAATATTAGATCCAAGACTATGGGTCCGATCTCTATTCAGGCCAGTTAACTTTCCTAGGCTCCATGGCTAAAAAACAGAAACACTGGACCTTCATTAATCATGTAAAAGGCAAAATTTATTAAGCACATATACACAACATATGCATTTTGCACACTTGCTTTTGGTCCCAAAGTTGGACTCAGTGAGAGAGTGTAAATAGGTGAAATAAATACATAACCACAACTGGGAGAATCACTCAAAAACACCCCTTTTTGTTGAGGACATCCTATATAACAGAGATTTTCACAGATATCCATTTACTTCTCATAACTCTGTGAAGCAGTTTTTGTGTCTCCCATTTAGCAGATGAGAAAAGATGAAACTCAGAATCACGAAATGACTTACCCAGCTGAGATCATGTAGATAGTTGAGAATTAGAACTTGAGCCCATATCCAGAGCTTCTTCCCTTCTTCTTTGCCACTTCTTAGAACCTAGGGTCACAGTTTATATGTGAAAAGCATCTTCTTTGAATATCAAAGTTAGCAAATTCTGGTGTAAAGACTGCTTTCATGGTCATTCACTTATGTGAACTTTAAAGCAGAGTAAATATTGTTTAGTTGATTAAGTCTGGATTCTCAATTCATATCAAACATAATAACATAATATTTCCTAATTAATGTGTTGGTTATATTTTTGGAATATACAAATGCATTATGAAAATGCCAACTATTAAAATATACAATGGAATTCTCTCATCGAATGTGATCAATTTAGGTGATTTATTGGCTAAATAAACATCAGTATAGGGCATATTATCATTAAACATTATATTTCCATTTATCATTGATCATTTATTTTAACTAAAAACATATTAGCTAATGTTGTTTACAAATCTTTTTATGTATGTCCAAAACCTTTTTTAAAGTATGAGCTTCCTATTTAGATTCCTACACAGTTATTCTGCATATACCATACTCTGAGTACATCATTTACAATTTCTAGCTTAAACTGGAAAAAACAGTGAAAATTTCTTCTATATTTGTAGTCTTTTCCAATCTCTTGCAAGTTATCTTGCCCACAACTGTGGTAGTTTATACCTACCCCAGAAAGGATCATGTTCCTTTTTATATTTGATTTTTCGCACCTTTTTTGTTTGTTTTTTTGGGGGGAGGGATCATGTTCTTTGAATCCATTCCTATGGGTACAGACCTATTGTACGTGGACCTTTTGATTAGGATATTTCAGTTGCGGTTTGCCCCAGGATGGGTCTTAAAATTTTCTTACTATAGTCCTTTATAAGAGGATAAATATCGCAGTAAAGCTATAAGATGAAATTCAGCGAAACACCCCGAGAAGCTTAGAGAAAAAGCCATAGAAGAAGAAGCCAGAAGTGGAAGCAATGAAACCCTGGAGAAAAGGCCTTGCTGTCTGACAAAGGAACCCAAGCTCACTGGTTATCAGTCTTCAGAGAAAGTATCATCCTATTGAAGGCTTAATTTGGACATTTTCATAGCCTTATAATTGTACACTTGTAAGCTAATAAATCCCCATTGTTAAAAGCCAGTCTATTTTGGTATACTGCATTTCGCCAGCTTTAGCAAACCAAAACACTAATTTAATAATATTTGTTTTATAAACTCATCTTCATCAAGTTTTTCCAAAGTATTCCACTCTGTAACTCTGTTTTCACCCTACTTCATCAATTTATAGAATTTTTTGTTAACTTGTATAAGGTCAATAGCATTTACAGTTGACGGAGGCAGGCTGCTTGGTGAAGAGTCTCAGGCACAGCAGAGCGCCTGCCAATCTCGACTATTCGTGAGCTATGGTATCAGGCAGCATGCTTAACTAGGGAGTGGGGGACAAGCAGAGGCCAGCGCAGTGAGACAGATATTTGGAAGTTAGTTAAGAGAATTTCTACACATATATTTTAGTTGCTGCTGAATATTTTATGATACCACAAATTATATAACCTTTTCACAAACCAAACACTTCCAAATCACAGGACAGCAGCCTAAACTGACGGGACTAGGCAAACTGGCATAACATGATTCAGAATATCTAAGACAAGAACCGTGTTTCTAGGACCCAGGAGACTTTGGAGTCTGTTTGGGGGTGGGGGTGGGTAGGCCTCTAAAATCCAACAGGATCAGGTGCAGGGAACTGAGAGGCAAATTTCTTCTGAGCCAAAGAGGGAGGTTCTGTGGCTCAGCAGCAGAAGGACATTTTTGTAGCTTGGGAGACACAGCAAGGGTCAGGTTGGTGAGTCAAATGGCCCAAACTCAGAGAAGAATGCTTGGCACTTAATGGACTTCAGAGGGTATTTTCTGG
This sequence comes from Myrmecophaga tridactyla, assembly GCA_004026745.1. NCBI lineage: Eukaryota > Metazoa > Chordata > Mammalia > Pilosa > Myrmecophagidae > Myrmecophaga > Myrmecophaga tridactyla. The sequence goes on from PVIY010044251.1 coordinate 18,213, forward strand.
GGTCCAGAAGAGATCTGAGAAGTCCTTTAGCGGCATCAGCAGTTTCGACTTCAGAAATTCTGCTCCTGGGACCACACTCTCAGAATTTAACTTGGCCTCAAATATCTAGATTTCCTAGATCTAGGAATTAGCCTCATAAAAGAATTAGCGAAGTTCTTCTCACATTTGGGGAAAGAAAGACTTTCAGTCAAAGTCAAAGTCTCCCAAAGTCAAAGCCTCCCAGTATGAAAAGGTTATTAGCCTCCAAGGACAGAGGTAAGGTTAACAGTTTCCATTTAAACTTTTCGTCTAAGACTTTTTTTGGGGGGGAGTGTGCATGGTCCGGGAATCGAACCTGGGTGTCCCGCATGTAAGGAGAGCATTCTACCACTGAAACACTCGTGCACCCTTCCTCTAAGACTTTTGTAGCTATGTGGATGTTACCATCAATTAGACCTAAATATATACTGATGCAATATACTTGAGTTCATAATTTAATACAAATATTTATCTTCTCCCACTTTTGCAAACATGTAATTAAGCAAAAATTTAGTTGTCTTTTTTCCTAGTAGAGAGATATCAAGTTTCAACTCTGAAATACATTAAATCTAGATTCACACTAGTTTTAATTGGCATGGTCTTAGAGGTCATCCTTTTTCCTTTTACAGATGAGAAAACTGAAAAATGAATGTTGGGGAATACATTATATAAAAGTAGAACTAGAGCTGGAACCAGATGTCTTGCCTATTCACCATGCCATACTTCTTATACTCCCAGAGTTTTTATTTTGTGCTCAAATCAAGAAAAATATCTTCAAATTCCACTAAAGCAAGAGCTCTGAATTTGAGAGTCCATAGGTGAGCTTTAGGGGATCCGTGAACCTCCAGAAATTATCTACAAAATATATAAATCTGTGCCTTTTTTTGTGACGTTTCTGTGCATTTTTCTGCAAAGATATTCTCAAAGGATTTCCATAAGCCCCAAGAAAGTTAAAACATACTTCAACGCTATTTATATTGTGGGGAAAAAAAAATCTAACCAGCTGATCATCTTTTTCTGCTCCTATCACTTCTTTTAATAAAAATTTTTCTTGAATTATTTTCCTTTATTATGAATCCCCAAGAACTGAGATGTTAATCGAGCTATAAATTTGACCACATTTAGCATACAAATTTCACATCATTTTAATGGTTTTGGAAAAATATTTTCATGTTCATATAAAATAAGGGTGTTATAGATCTCATGAAAAAATAGAGAAATTCAGAATTGTATCACTCTCTTGATTTCATCATACAGGGATTTGGTGTTAGTAATGATTCCCTTACATGAGGAGAGGAAGGCAGTACTATTTAAAATCTTCATCAGTGTCCAAGCTTCAAGAATCATTAAATAACCAGAGGTTTATTGCTTCATACTCAGGCTGAGAAATATTTTAGCCATCTCCTTAAGGAAAAGAAATTACCTAAATGATGTTATAGAAACGGAATAGTCTCCTGCAAAGACTCCTATGGTTGGTCTCTGAAAACCTGCTCCCAATCTCAGCTCTGCCACTTGCTTACATATTAATTAACCTTTCTGAGATTCTATTTTCTCACCTATAAAATAAGTACAAAAGTAGTATTTGACTTGCTGTTA
>PVIY010044252.1:0-19825 GCA_004026745.1 Myrmecophaga tridactyla
CTGCCTCCCAGCCGTGCAAATCTCGCGAGGAAACACGCGGTTTCACTAGTGTGTTTACACCGATCACTACTAATCCGGACCGAACCGATCCGGATTAAGGGGCCGGAGGCGGGTCCCGGGCACCAGCGGTTCCGACCCCCCCCGCCCTCCGCGCCGCACCCGAGTGGCCCCTGGCCGAGCGGGCCCCCACCTCCCGGTCCGGCCTGGGCCCTCCTGCGCCTCCCTTGGCCTTTGTCCGGCGCTAGGAGGCCGGTCCCGCGCCCCCCGCGGCCGCCCGGGCCCGGGCCCGCGTGGGCGCCTGGCTCTGTACGCGAGCCCGGGGATCTGCGGCCTCCGCGTCCCCCCTCCCCCGCCCGCCCTCTCGTGGAGCCCGGCGCCGGCAGCGGCTGCCCGGGCGGGGGTTTGCGGCGCTCAGGAGAGGCCCCGGCTCCGCCCCGGGCCTGCCCAGGGGGAGAGCGGAGCGGCCCGCAGCTGGGTTGGGTCGGGGCCCCTCCCGGGAGGAGCGTGGAGCGACGGCGGCAGCGGCAGGTGAGAGGCTGAGCCCCGGGCAGAGAAGGGCACCGGGCCTGGGGCATTAACCGTCCCGGGGACCTCCTCGGCCTGAAGAGAATGCGGCCGGGGCCCACCCGGGGCCCGGCTCCGGGCCGCAGCTCCTGCTGAGGCGGGAGGGACGCCCTGAGGGCTGCGGGTCGCCAAGGGGCCTGGCCGAAGATGGGGGAGGCCCAGGCGGCCCGAGTCTGGGACTGGGGCCGACGGTCGGCGGGGAGACTGGGGCGCTTCTGCAGCTGGAGGCCCCGGCAGCCTTTCGAGCGCCCCGGAGAGCTGTCCCGCCCTCCCTTCGTGACAGGTGGGCCTGGAGTTGGGAAAGTTTGGAGCCGGCAGACGACTAGGGGCGCCGGGACCAGGCCCCATCGGTTGGGTTTTCTGGCTGTGGGTTTCAGGGAGGATCCCATACCGAGGCCCCGCAGGAATGAAATAGAGGATATTTCCTTAACATGAGTTGACATTAAATGAAATAACCGCCGGGGCGTCATTTTCCGGGCCCGGCCTGTGGATGTAGGTTTGGGAAATGTTCGCGAGACCCTGGGGTTTGAGGGAGGCTGCAGCCTCTGCGATTCCGGCCTTGATTAGGGCAGGGCGAGACGCGAGGAAGGACATTCACTTAGGAGAAACTCTCGCAATCCCCTTTTCTTTTTCTTCTCTTTTAAAAATGCCTTCCGAGAAAGGCCTAATTTGCTCTCTATGCTGCTTTTGTATATGTGGGTAAAACTTTAATTTGTCACCTTTTCATTCTCCTTTGCCCCAGGCTCTCAGTCCTGAAAAGGAAGTGAAACCGGAGGATTTGGAGGGCTTGTTACTGAAAATTGTGGACTTGTTAGATTACAGAAGAAAATGTTTGATGTTTTCAGTGAACTTTTAAATCATACCAATCATTTCAATAACTATTTAATAATATATTTAGAGGGGTTCTATATAGTGGTATATGCCCTGTTCCACTTTTCGTATCGAAGAGAGGTTGCCATTGCGTCTTGCAAGAGTTAATCTCTTGTAAAGGATGGACATGTTTGTTGAAAGTAGCCTGTGCGTTAATTGGTCATGAAAGGAGTTTAAAAATGGTGTCCTCCTGCCCCTCCCTGCTTGGAAGGAGTGCTAAAAGCAGATGTGTAGAGTCAAGAGAAACCTCTCGCTGTAGGGAGTGGTCAGAAAAAAATTTTGCAAGGAGATGGTTATAGACCTATATTAATTTCCTGTGACTGCAAGTTGATGATTATACCATGGGTTCTCTGATTAAATTTCAGATAATACCTTTCTTCATGAGCCAAGGTGAGCTCTTCAGAGAAGGGAGCTCTATGTAGTGTTATTTGAAGTTATTTATAGCTTTTGATTCATGCTATATTCTTTTGAAATTATTAATGACTCATATTTTTAGTTTGTGAAATAATTCTTGTGTTTTTGGGAAAGAAAAATCTGAAAGTACTTAGCTAGAATTGAAAGTTATAGGAGGAATTTTCTTTTTACAAGCTAGTCCTAATTTTGTTTTCACCTCTGCTCAACTTTTACAGAGATTATATGAAGGATTTGAATTATTTTACAATTAAAGTCAAATCAGAACTAGGAAAGAATAAGTATCCTTGCTAGAAGAGGACTTTTGAGTTGCATTCTAACTTCAAATGTACATTCTAACTTTAACACACTGAGTGGTGTTTTTGATCAGCATATTATAGCTTTTCTCTTGTCTGTTATATTTATATGAGCTTTTCCTGCATGTGACCATTCAGCAAAATAATTATTGTTTTGTCATATCTAAAAATCGGTTCCTTGCATATTAGTTTTCATGATCTTACAGCCTACTTTTTCTTTCTTTAGTAGAAATGATGGAAGAATTGCATAGCCTGGACCCACGACGGCAGGAATTATTAGAGGCCAGGTTTACCGGAGTTGGTGTTAGTAAGGTGAGTAAAATGATGATACTGAACACTTAAGCACATTTAAAAAGAGTTTGAGTGCACCATATTGATAATTTAGTTAGTTTTTAGTGGAGAACATTTGATTCATGCTTCCACTGAACTTTTAAATCCTACCAGTCATTCCATTGATCATTTAACAGTACATTTGAAGATGTTCTTTATGTTCTTTTCATCCTCTAAATACAGGAAAAATTTCCCATGAGTCTTTTTGCTAACTTTGTGTGTATCTAGATTCCATGCCATATTTTCTCAAAATTTCTCACTCATTCATTAAAAAAAAACCTGTTAATTAATACGTTACACAGCTTCATTACACTGGACTTTTTTTTTTAAACATCGTCAGGCACCAGGAATCGAACCCAGTTCTCCCACATGGCAGGTCAGAACTCTGCCACCGAGCCACCGTTGCCTGCCCCTACACTGGACTTTTTGAATAGTTACTTGGTAGAGTACTGAAAAATCTGCCTCTGTTAAGTCTGTCTTCCAAATCTGTAGTTCAGTGAGTTTCTCCTGGTTATACCCCCAGACTGCTTTGTTTTTCCTCCTTCTCATACATTTTGTTTGTGTGTTTTATTGTGGGGAACATGAAATAAGACCAAAACCCCCATTAAGGAGTGGGTTTTACATTAAGCAGTTTGCACTTTCTTGTGCATCTTTATATTTTCCAGCTACTCTACCCCTCTGCTCATGGAATATTTATGAGTTTAATATAGATGTAAAATATACTTCTGATGATTTTTTTAAAAAAAGCTTTATCAATCCAATACTTATTTGGGCTTGAGATATGTGAATTTTTGATCTTTGATTTCATGTGATACATTTTTTTCTGTGCTTTTGAAGAAATCTATTTCTCCTCAATAGGGATCACCTTCTTTGGGCTTGTCTCATAACTGACTTGCCTATGCATCATTAGTTTGAGAATTACTTCATGAAAACAAACCTATATGTTAGTCTTTTACTTTGGTTAGTTGCTTCTTAAAGGAGAAGGTGTTCATCAAGGTTTAATAAGGAAAAGCAGCCTCTTTGGTAGGTCTCATAATTTTGGTAAGTGGGATAACTTGGTAGTTTTTGTTTATTCAACAAATAATAAGTGCCTACTGCATGCTCAGCATTGTGCAGGGTGCAAGGCTCAGCACAGTGCCTCCATATCCCTAGAGTGAAGAGAGAGAGAAATGACACTGTGTTGAGAGCTAGCTTTATTAGACAACGTACTTTGGTAACAGAAGATTTGTTTTGTAGTTCTTGATTTCTTTGGCCTCTTTAATGAAATAACTGACTTTTGTAGTACTCTGGAGTGGTTATTCACCTGAGTGTTGGATAGTGAAACTATATGTGCTAATGTAAATTTTCTGATCTAGATAAAGTAGCTTCAGCTAGAAGTGAGCAGTGTATTTGAGTGTTAAATTGATCTTTGGTTCAGTTGATTAATAATGACCTTTGATATGTCTTTTCACTTGAGAATTCAGTATAAGGCTCATATTTAAATTTGTCTGTTCAAATGGTCACCTACTGAGTAAAAGTCAGTAAGTTTATATTCAAACTGTACGTAGTTTAAACTCATTTGGATTTGTTAGGCTGTTTTTCTTTTACCGTTTTGAGGTTCTTCTTTTTTTGGGGGGGAGGGGGATGTGCATGGTCAGGGAATCAAACCTGGGTGTCCTGCATAGAAGGCAAGCATTCTACCACTGAACCCCCCTGGGCACCCTGTTTTTAGGTTCTTGATGGCTACATTCACTTTTTTTTAATTTATTTTTTTAATGATCATTTCGTTTTACATATATAATCAGTAATTCACAGTATCATCACATAGTTGCATATTCATCATCATGATCATTTCTTAGAACATTTGCATCAATTGAGAAAAAGAAATAAAAAGACAACAGAAAAATAAATAAAACAAAAACAGAAAAAAAATTATACATACCATACCCCTTACCCCTCCCTCCCTTTTATTGATCACTAGCATTTCAATCGAAATTTATTTTAACATTTATTCCCCCTATTATTTATTTTTATTCCATATGTTCTACTCCTTTGTTGACAAGGTAGATAAAAGGAGCATCAGGCACAAGGTTTTCACAATCACACAGTCACATTGTGAAAGATATATCTTTATTCAATCATCATCAAGAAACATGGCTATTGGAACACAGCTCTACATTTTCAGGCAGTTCCCTCCAGCCTCTCCATTACATCTTGAATAACAAGGTGATACCTACATTCACTTTTGATGGGAATCTCAGTTTTGGGAATGAGTAACATTCTGAATTTTGCTGCCCAGGCCCAAATGAAAATCATGTCGAAGGTGTCAGAAAATTGTAATGCAGTAACCAATTTAATAGGAAGTTCTGTCTTTAATATTTGATAAACAGAATTTGTTTTAAGAAATTTTTTTTACAATCTCCACTAATAACCTACTTTTTTGATTAATGGTCCAGTCATTGGTTTCAGTTGTATTTAATAAAAAGGGTTATATAGATATATATCCAGTTTCATATGTGCCATTAACTATATATTATTTTGATGTTTCTAGTCAAGGTAAGTATATTGATTATAATAAAAATATTATTCAGGAGAGTATATTTTTATCCAGATCAAAGAAATTTGAAAAAAGTGAGTAAATTATGGCTTGCAGAATTAGGGAGAGGAAAAGAAAATCTCCATTTTGTACTTTTACCTGCAAGACATTGTACCTCTCAGACCATTGATTTGAAATAGGTATGGAGAGAGGGACATGGTAGTTGGGAGAAGAGTTGGAAAAAACTTCTCTTAACCTTGAATTCCTTGTTATGGGTTATAATTTCCCAATGAGGATGTCAGTGTGTTGGTGATATATTTCAGTTTTGCAGAGATCAAAGTGGGGGTTTCAGCCTTTGCTGCTCCAAACCGGAGAGCAGAGTGATTTTTCCTGTGATAGTGCCATCTAGTGGGAGTGCTGCAGCCTCATAGGCTGCCTCTTGAGTTTGTCCTAACCATAACATTTTCAGTACTTTTTGATATCCTTAGAAGGAAGAAAGTCAGTACTACTGTGGAATCTTTCCTAGTGGACAAGTGGCTACAGTCTTTGAACTTCCTGGTTATCATAGATCTTTGTCATGTTGCTTCAAGATTTTTTACACCACAGATTAGATATATATCACAAAACCTAGACTAAAACAAAATGGCCAAGCCATGTTTATTATTTACATTTAAATTGTTCATTACTTATATTTATTTTTTTTAATACACACATTTCTAATTTTCTTACGTTTATGTACGTTCAATTTCTCCTTCTGTTGCTATATTTAATTCATAATCAGGTAATCCAGAAATCATTTGTTTTGGGCTTTGAGATGCGCTGTGTGGATTTTATTTAATAGATTAATGTTTTCTGTCATTTGTGAGTTGATGATAGGGGTAGCCTATAGCGGACTCATCTCTGTCCTGGCTGCCACTTTTTAGTAGGCTCTTTAACCATCCTCTTAGCATTTTTTAGGTGATATGGTTAAATTGGTTTGTGATTCTACTTATTCATATCTTGTTGACTTGATGTTGTGAACTGTCCTACTTTTTAAAGATCTTTTCATTAGGCACTGGGTAATCCACTACCAGTAATGTGAAACTGTTCAATACGTTGTATTCGTATGTTTTCAGTTTATATTCCCTACTTTTCTTCATTTTCACAATTTAAGTTCAGGTAGCTTCTGTGATTCTGGAAGCTATGTCTAAAGAATTCCATCTCTGCATGTATTTATTTGAATATTACCAATAATATAGCAGTATACATTTATATGGTGTGCTATGTGCCAGCCACTATTTGAAGTGCTTTAATATGTTAAAAGCAATAAGAAGTGAATTTATTCTTTTATAACAGGGACACTGCCGTTAACAAATCTATACTTAATCACCTCACTAGATTAACAGACATTCTCCTCTTTTTATAAGGCATATAACTGATACCCACTACACTGTTCCCACCAGTTGAAATAGAGACTTACCAAGGATCACTTTATGACAACTTGTACTTGTTATTGTAATTACATAATTTAATTCAAAATTACATAAACCCATAAAATATAATTACAAAATGAAAGAATGCTTGTTTCTATGCAAACTAAGTTAACTGCCTTGGAAAGACTAAGTATAAGGTGAGTCAGTAAGAAAGAGATATATGTAAAAATTTATACATTAAAAAAAAGAATCTGGACGAATTCTTCATTTGCATCCTTAGCAAGTATCTTTTAAGTTCTGGTTTCATTTTTAAAGTAACCGAAATTGGAAATTGTGGATGATACATTATGATATGGTTTTATAAGCATAGAACTACACTCAGTAGTTATAACTCAAAAGTCCTTAAATCCTACATCAAAATACTGGCAAAAAATTACACATTTACGGGTTTTACGTTCAAAGAAAATGTGTAAGGTCCAATTTTTTAGGATCCTTATCCTTTTTTTTTTTAACATGGGCAGGCACCGGGAATCGAACCTGGGTCCTCTGGCATGGCAGGCGAGCATTCTTGCCTGCTGAGCCACCGTGGCCCTTATCCTTTTGTTTAAATAAATATTCCAGTCATTGATTTCAGTTGTATTGAATAAAAAGAATTATATAGTATATGGCATTGAACTAATAGAGGAGTGGAATGAGAAGGCAAAAAAAGTGGGATTGTTTCTTGGGCACAGTAAGAATCTCTGAGGAACTTGAAGAAAAAGATGATAAACTTTTAGATCGTATACTTTTTTAGTAGTACTACATGGTAGACATTTGATGTCTTAAAGGAAAACGATCTATTTTTTTTACCTTTTATAAATTTTTAAATCTGATAATTACTTTAAATGATCAAATTTGTTCCTTCTTGTAATGCAGTTAATTGCATCAATCAGAAGTTTTCAGTTATGGATATATCTAGTATTAGCTTTTTCACATACAAATGAATGTTTTTCACATTTAAAAAAATGTTTAGTTTTACATTTAATACATGATTAGACAATACTGAACAATAGTCTAAAGTCATTGCAAATGAAATTTTTTAAGGAGTACATTGACATTTTTTATTATGCTTGTTTTTATGTTGTCCTCTCCTTTTCATTACTTTAGTATTTATTTGAGTCTCCCCTCACTGCACATGTGGTCAAGTATTAGCTCATGTCACGTTTTTTTCTGAAATTTCTCAAGCGTTTGTCTGCCCCATTGCTGATGTCTTAATTCAGGCCTTCCTCATTTATGAGTGTAATAGCCAGTCTCTCCTTCTCCATTCATCTTTCTTTACAGTTTTATTTCATAACATACCAATGTGGGATGGGAGATGTGTCTAGGTGTGGATTATTTTTATTTATCCTGCTTGGGATTCAGGGACTTTTTGAATCTGGATTGCTGTTTCTTTTATCAGTTTTGGAATATTCTCAGCCATTATCTCCTCAAATATTTGCCTTTGCCTCATGCACTGTCTGGTATTCTCCTTCTGGTACTCCATTTAACCATGTTAAACGTTTTTACTGCCTCTTCTTTGCTTCTTACCCTTTCTTCTGCGTTATTTGTCTTTTTATTTTTCCAGGGACTCAATTCTGGGTAGTTTCTTCTGATCTCTCTTCCATTTCACTGATAATCTCTTTAAATGTGTCAATCTGCATAAACCTATACATTGAGTTCTCACAAGAGCTAGTTTAGTTTTGGGTTGCTATATCCTGAGGAAGTAGTCCTTGGAGGCCCTGCTGAAAGTGTGGTGGGTTCCCCAGATTCCCCTCATTGGGCAGGTCCTGGTCTTTTCTTTAGAATTAAATCAGCATATTACCTGAAATAGAGATATTAGAGATTTTTTTTCGGCGGGGGGAGGGTAGCACTGGGCTTACCTCTCTGGATTCTTGTCTTCTTCACAGATTATAATGCAATAATTACATATTTCATCTTTTTATAGTTGGTAATATAAAATGATTTAACACTTCTAAAGTGTGTGCATGTCCCCCTCTGCCATAGTGGATAGAGAATCTGCATCTGGTTTTCCTCTTAGGAGTTGTCACTTCTCATCTGCTTTCTGTTTTCCTGTATGTGGTTGGCACTGTTGTTGTCATCACTCATGGCTTTTAGAATCATTCTGTTATCTCGTATTCTCCTTTTACAGTAAATAAAGAGTAAGTTGAAAGATTTAAAAAAAATTTTTATTTAAATAAAAAAGGCAAGAAGAAGAAAAATAAGGTATATTTTCAATGATTTCTTATTTTATACCTGAGTCTAAGTTTGCTTTGGCTTGATCAGTATGCCTATTCCTGTTCTTCGCCTTTGTTTGATTGAATGTTCTCTCAAATTGTCAGAGATAAACTCACCCTGCTGGTGGTGAGTTTCAGTTGGTCCCAATTACTACTAGATGTAATAAAATTAGTTATTTTATCTGCCTCCTAGTATGTTAGTTGTGGCTAGGTAGTCTTAGACTATTCTTTCCAACCTTTTACAGAGAGTTGCCCTAATCCAGAAAGACCCTTGGCTTTTTCTAGTCCCAAATATTACGTCCCTAAATTTTTAGGTATGTTTCTTTTATCATTCCTGGAATACCTGGTGACTCTGACTTGCAGAAGGACTTATCTTCTCATCTCTCTGTTGTAGTTTGTTCATTTGGTAGCCTTTTACCTTAGTGTGGGGTCACAGAGCTTGTTTGCTTAGGTTCAGTTGTTCCTAGTACCTGCCCCTAGTCAGATTTTCCCTTCTTATAGCGACTATTATGGAAAATCTATTTTATAATTTGGGCTATTCTTGTTTTCTACGTGAGGCATATTCCTTTGCAGATTGAAAGAGTGAAGAATCTGGAGTACCAGTTGAAAGCCCTTCTTCTCAGTTTGACTTATCAGTTTTGTCTGTTTTCTAAGGTTCTTTCTTATGATGGGCTGGCTCCTTGTTCTTCTTCCCACTCTCAGTACACTAGTTTTTTAAATCCTATCTTTACACTTAAACAATAGAATACAGTTATACTACTTTAGCCATCAGATATAAGAGGTGTCATTCCTTTCATAGATATACCATGTGCTGAGGAATACTCATTTAATTAACACAGTGAGAATTCAGTTTGATTGTCTTTGAGTTCCTGTATAATTTGGGATACAGAGCTAAGAATGGAATTTTCAGTATAGTCATACCTTATTCTTTAACATACTCTTTCTTAAAAAGCCGTATATAATGCAAAGTATACTGGAATAGAAATAATCTAGTTTTGATCCTAGTGCCATCTAAAAGTTAGCTGTTAGGCTTAGAAGTCATTTCAATTCTCTGAGGCTTTTTTGTTAAAAATTTTTATTTTTCATGAACTATATAAAAAGAGAGAGCCAGATTTGAGATAGGAGAAAATAAAATTAAAAAATTCCACACAGGTATCATACTATCAAAGAATGAGCAGTGGTATTAAAATAGAAAACCCTCAGGAATAAAGGCTGGAACAAAGTCTTGGCAAAATTATTTCCTTATTAATTCCTTTGTTATGTATATAGGCTTTGGGGAGTTTTGGGTTGTAGAGTAAATGGTGGTGAAAAAATATCATAGGAGCAAAAAAAGTACCTTGCTCTACCCATTTAATGTACTCTGAGGACAGCAAAGAGAAAAATAGAGTTGTAGCATTTCTCTAGAAACATTCTCAAAGGAAAAATGATGACTGTTTTCTAGTCTTAATTGGACGAAGGAGCATAAAGAAAGAGGTTGGTCATTAAACTTCTCTCTTTTGTTGAAGCTTGACCTCTGCTCAACCAAGAGGCAGCTAAAATGACAGTTCTTTTTCCTTCTAGTTCATGTTCTGCAAAAGTCTTAGAAGACTTAGAAATTCTGTTAATATTTGAACATGAACTAGTAATAATATTCAACTTCTTTTTTTTTTTTTGCAAATAGTATCATTGCCCCAGGAATTTGAAGAACTAAGCCTTCATGTAAGTTGGTGAATTACTTAGCCTTTTATTTTAACCAAGTCAGAGGTTAATTTTAAAATGACAATATCTAGTGATAGCCAAATTTGCCATACTGGCATTTATTTATTTATTTTAAATTTTTTTTTATTTTTTGCATGGGCAGGTACTGGGAATTGAACCCGAGTCTCCAGCATAGCAGACAAGAACTCTGCTTGCTGAGCCACCATGGCCCACCCCATACTGGCATTTATTTTAATCTCAAATATGTGAAAGTCCTCTAAAGACTGGTAATGTTGTCCATTATGATAACAAGGTGCTGGAATCTGTTGTAATGGGTGCAACTCATATGACTGATAACTTGTATCTACAAAAGAGTAAAAATAAGTGACTTTTGTCGTATAAGCTGTTGTCACAGTTGGCGTTCATTTAATTCTGGTTTTGCTTGACTCTAGAGGAATAATGCAAAATAATTGTGAAGAGCAACTCATCTCAGGAGATGGTACTTGTAGTTCACATATCTTCTGTTATACTAACTAACTTTAGCAGTCAGGTTTAATGTTCAAATTTAGTAGAAGCTACTAGCATCAAACCCAAATTAACTTATCCAGTCACCATTAAATAAACAATTGATCAAGTAGAACCAAGCCACAAAAATTTCCATCATCTGAAAAGCCATTTGACCAGGTTATATGATGATCTGGATAAGGTAAAGAAAAGAGGACATAATTTCAATTACTGAGATAATGGTACTCAAATTTTTCAGCAGTTGAATTCAGCAAATTTTTATTGATCCTATTCTGGGTCTAGGTGTTAGGGAGATTAAAAACATAAAACAGATGCGCCCTGTACTCTTAAGGCACTTATGATCTGCCATACAGAGATGAAAGTGGATGTGGAGATGTTGAGGTGTTATAAGCCCAAAAGAAGGGAGCATGTTAATTTACTTGTGGTCAGATTGTGTATGAGGTATTTTCTCTGTTGCTGAGAAAGCAGAACTAAGATCACTGTGTAGGTTTTGGCTAAATAGAAGGAAAACAACCTAAGAAAAAATACAATGAATAAATAAATCACAGTGATAATACAGGGTAGCTTGGTTTGAAGCTTAACAGTAAAAGAGGTTCCTTTTTAAAGAATCAATTTAATTTTGATTAAGTAATATATTCACATAGTACAAAGTTCAAAAGATTTCATAAGCATACAGTGAAACATCTTTTCATTGTTCCCTTATACTCTTGTTTTCCCACCTTGGAGACAGCTATTATTAGCAGTTGGTTATAGTTGCTATAAGAATATGCATATGTATTTGCACATATACATATTCATATCCCTCCTCTATTTTTTAAAAATACAAAGTCAAGCATGTTATATACTCTATTGTGTATTTTGCTTTTTATACTTGAAAGAACTTAGAAGTTATTTTATATTATTAGTACATATAGAGCTTCCTTGTTCTTTTTTATTTTTTTTCAAGGCTGTTTAGTATTCCATTGTACATCTGAACTATAATTTTTCAATTATAGTTTCCTGTTGATGGACACTTAAATGCTTCCATTGTTTTCTAAATATAAGCAATGCTATAGTGAATAACCTTGAACAAAATGTGATTTTATATGTGTCCAAGTATGTTTATAGACTAAATGCCGGAAAGTGGAATTGTTGAGGCAAAGGATATGTGCATTTGTAAGTTTAGTATTGCAAGGCATATTCCTCTCCGTAGAGATAACTAATTTATATTCTGCCCTCAATGAATGAGAACATTTGTTTCCTCATAATCAAGAAATCAAGCATGTTAAGGGAGTCCATGGACAGACTTTGTGGTTTTTGAACCCTGTATAATGATAGGTAAACATTTGTATATGGATGTATAGGTGTATATTTTTCTGGAGGAAGGGTCCATACTTTTAAATTATATTCTTAAAGAATTCTGTAGTTAAAAATAAGTTAAAAACAAAGCAAAACAAAATACTTTCTGGCAGTTAGTTGCCCCACATTAGAACATATTATTTTGTAGAATATTTCTCCTTTGCAGGATGAGTGGAGCAAAAGCTATGTAAGTAATTTTAGACACATTGTATGGAGAGGAATCATGTAGGAGACTGGACTCAATCTAATTCTCAACCTTTTCTTCTTCCTTCCATTCCCTGGAAGGCCATGTTTTAGACTTTTTTTCCCCCTATTCAACTGAATTAATTAAGCACTAATTTATTTCCCCAGTTTTATTAATCAAGGTTAATAAAGAGTTGAAACCCTTTCACCTATAAAGAATTAATAAAATGTTAGCTAAAGGCAAGGTCTTGGGTGGTGGTGCATTCTCGCCTGCCATGTGGGAGACCCAGGTTCGATTCCTGGCCCATGCACTTCCCAAACAAATGAACAAACAAGCAAATAAACAAAAGAAAAAAACCCAACCAAACAAAAATTTAACAAATGGTGCTTTATCACATGGAAAAAGAATGGAATGTGACCCCCGCCATACAGCATACAAAATAAAAAATAAAAAAAAGTTAGTGAATGTCAAATCATTTTGACAGTTCAAACAGGCTGAGTAGGTAAAAAATACTTCAGAGACCTCCGTTATTATTTTTAGGCATTATTGCAGTGTCTGAGGAATGAACTTGTATACCAGATAACCTCCAAGGCCCTTGTAAGTTAACTCTTTTAGCTCTTTTTGGTTAATTTCTTTTGGTTTACATTTTCTGTGTGTATATAAATAAAATTCTGAGGTTTAAATGAAGGCACTTATTAAGTTCAGCTATGAGTAGTATTACAGGTAAAATTTTCACTGTAACAGATTCTATAGGACTTTCATATATTGGGATAATGGAATTAATTTATAATATGCATATTACTGGAAGTCACAATTCCTAGTTTGTAGGTACTGGAGAGAAAATAGTAGCTAACTATAATGAATTACAAAGTTAGGCTATTTACTATATTTAAAAATGGTGATATTGTAGATTTTTCTAGAGATGATTAGGATATTTTGGGGTGTGGGGAGTGAGGTAAACTTGAACCTATATGCAATGCTAAATACTGGAGCAAAAGTTTTAAAATTCTGAGCTGTTGATCAGCTGCTTATTTTTTACCTGTAAGATAGTACTTAATAAGGAAATTTAAAAAAAAAATTTTTTTTTTTTTTTTAAATATAACAGCAAACAAACACGAACATTCTTACCATATGTTCAGTTTATTCTTGGTATAGAGGGGGAGGGCAGTGGGTTTGCTTGTTTGTGTTGGCAGAGAGAGTGAGGCTATATCTGAGCAACAAAAGAGGTTTTCTGGGGGTGACTCTTAGGCCTAATTTATTTTATTTTATTTATTAAACATACCAACATATAAACACAAACATTCATTATTCCATTCTACATGTATAATCAGTAACTCACAATATCATCACATAGTTGTGTATTCATCATCATGATAATTTCTTAGAACATTTTCAGAAAAAAGAAAAAAGAATTTCATACATACCATACCTTTACCCCTCCCTTTCATTGATCACTAGCATTTCAGTCTACTAAATTTATTTTAACATTTATTCCCCATTATTTATTTATTTTTAATTCATATTTTTTATTTGTCTGTTGATAAGGCAGATAAAAGGAGCATCAGACAGACACAAGGTTTTCACAATCACAGTCACATTGTGCAAGCTGTATCTTTATACAATCATCTTCGAGAAACATGGCTACTAGAACACAGCTCTACATTTTCAGGCACTTCTCTCCAGCCTCTCCATTATACCTTAACCGAAAAGGTGATATCTATATTATGTGTAAGAATAACCTCCAGGATAACCTCTTTACTCTATTTGGAATCTCTCAGCCATTGACACTTTATTTTGTCTCATTTCACTCTTCCCCCTTTTGGTCAAGAAAGTTTTCTCAATCCCTCGATGCTGAGTCCCAGCTCATTCTAGGATTTCTGTCCCACGTTGCCAGGAAGGTCTACACCCCTGGGAGTCATGTCCCATGTAGAGATGGGGGAGGGCAGTGAATTTGCTTGTTGTGTTGGCTGAGAGAGAGAGGCCACATCTGAGCAACAAAAGAGGTGCTCTTGTGGGTGACTCTTAGGACTTGGGCCTAATTTTAAGTAGTCTTAGCCTATCCTTTGCAGAGATAAGTTTCATATAAACAGACTCCAAGATTGAGGGCTTGGCCTATTGTTTTGGTTGTCCCCACTGCTTGTGAGAATATCAGGAATTCTCCACATGAGGAAGCTGAATTTTTCTTCTTTCTCACCTTTCCCCCAAGGGGACTTTACAAATACTTTTTTATTCACTGTTCAAATCACTCTGGGATTTATTAGGACATCACTCTGGACAAACCTCAAGATCTCATGCCCTACTCGAGGTTCTGTCTACTTATGGTGTTCAGTTAAAGTGCCCACGTAAGTTATTAGGAAATGCACTAATCAAAATATAAATTTTGCACCAAATATTTTTTACTTTAGTCTCACACAGAAGTTGAAGTTTTAAAATATGAATTACCATCTATTTTCAACACCCTCCAATATTGGCATATCCTTTTAAAAGAATAATTGTTACATACTCTGGACTAGAACCTGAGAAACCAGGTTCTAGGTTTTTTTTTTTTTTGTACAGAATTATTTATTTTAGAGAATTTATTTTAAGTAGTTCTCCAGAGTTTATTCAGTTTTGAAATAGAAACTTAGAACAACATTCTTTTTATGGGCCATCCTTGTAGAACTTTTAACAATGACATTTGCAGTAATGGGATTCTGCTTTTACTTCCAAAGTTTTCATTTAATGAGTTTCTAAAATCTGATCTATGGTATTCATTTCAAATAATCTTCAAATTATTTGAACGCAGACTGTGATAAGTTAAATATTCGTGCCACTAAAAATCAAAAGCAGAACAAAGACATGATAGCTGCTAATCCCCCAATGGAGATAAATGGAATACTTAAAACACTCACAGATGTGCACACACACAAAATCCTAACAAAGGAGAGCAAAAAGAAAAAAGAAACAAAGAAACTTTATGATAAATAGAAAAAAATGGCAATATGGTAGATTTAAACACAGCCATATTGATAATTACATAAATGGTAAATGGCTGTATTTCAATTAAAAGAGCCTGCCAGACTAGATTAAAAAAAGCAGGGTCCAACTGTATGCTGTCTACAAGAAACACACTTTATTTTTATTATTGAATTTGTAATTAAAAACTTTTCTACAAAGAAAATTCTAGATCTTCATTGCTTTAATGATGAATTCTATCAAACATGTCAGGAAGAAATAATGCCAATTTTTCACAAGTTCTAGAAAACAATTATGTAGTTATGTTTTCAAGGTAAGCCAGCGTTACCTTGATATCAAGCTAGGCATAAACATTAGGGAAAAAGAAAACTACATCCCAGTAACCTTCATAAATATATATATATGCAAAAATCTTTTTTTTTTTTTTTTGGCTTAAACAATAGGAATTTATTATTCACAGTTATGAAGCTAGAAAAAGTCCAAATCAAGTTGTCATCAAGGTGATGCTTTCTTCCTGAAGACTGTCATTCTGGGGCTGGCTGCTGGTGATCCTTGGTCCTGGGGTACTCTTACATTACATGTATGCAAAAATCTTTTATACAAATTAACAAACCAAACCTAGCAGTATAAAAAAAGGATGATACATCATGATCTATTGGGTTTTATCCCAGGAATTCAAGGTTGAATTAACATTAAAAATAACTTTTTCACGTATTAACAAAGGTGAAAAGCAAAATGACCTTGCAATACATGCAGAAAAGCACTTGACACAATGTAACACTCAATTTGTGGTAAAGGTGCTCAACTAATTAGGAATTGAAGGCAACTTCCTTAATCGAATAAAAGGCATCTATGAAAAACCTACAGTTAGCATTTTAATGGTAAAAGACTGAATGCTTTCCCTCTAAGATCCAGAATAAGACAAGAATATCTGTTCACACAGTTTCTAGTCAGCATGCATTGGAGGTCCTAGACAGTGTAATAAGGCAAGAAAAAGAAATAAGCTTATAGATTGGAAAGGAAAAGCTAAACTGTTTATTTGCTGATGCTATGTTTGTGCATTATAGGAAGTTGTAAATAAATCTATGAAGTGTCTTCTAGATTTTTAAGTTTAAACTAGTATATAAGGACAATATATGAAAATCAATTGTATTTCTGTTATACTGGTAATAAACAATTAGAGATTGAAACTTAAGAAAAATAACATCTTCAGTAGCATCAAATAATATATAATATGAAAAAGTTCTTCAGGAACAGAAGAACGAGAATATTTCTTAGTGTTCCTTGTAATAGAAATTACCTTGTATTCCCAGTTCATAGATGAGGACATTCAGGTATAAAGGATTAAAGGACATTCATTTATGAGCACACATTTTTTAAGTAGTGTATGTAGCAAATACCATGCTAGGGGTATAGCAATGAAAAAGAAAGATGGTCTTTGCCTTCAGGGGGCCATAACCTAATAGAGATTAAGAGGAGAAACAGATTTAGGGCACTGAGTTTCCAGCTTTGGCATAGTATTTTTGACTTGAATAAATGGTTCAGAGTTTTTATCTTTTAGTTATGTCCTAAATGTTGTGATTTATTGACTATTCTGGCCTCTGTGTGACAGACTATTTTATTATAATACACAGTTGGTTTGTTTGGTTAAAGTTTCATGTTAAAGATAGTTTGTGCAGATCCCTTCCATACAGGGGAAAGGAGGTAGCTAATCTTCATTGAGCACCAACTACATTTCAAGCATTGTATTACCCCCTCCCATTATATAGTATTAGCTCATTTAATCTTTGCAATATCCTTAAGGTAGGTGGTTTTTCCTCTTTTATCACAGATGAGAAGACCAAAGCCCATAGAGCTTTAAGTGATTTGCCCAGTTTCATACAGTGGTTCAGTCCCACACCTTTCTGACTTTAAACTGTTGGTACCAGCTGTTCTCAGTCATTTTTCTATTGGTCACACCCCTGGGCCATCCAATTCTTTCCCACTCAGGAAATGCAAGTAAGTGAGATTAATTTTTTATAGCACTAACTTTGAATCTCTTTATTTTATTTTGTTTTAATGGTAAATCACTCAATCTAAAAAACAACTGTCATTGACAGTTTGATGCCCTTCACAGCTTATGTCAAGACACCAGTTGGAAAGCAGCTTTGATAACACTCTGTTTAAGATTGCCAAGTTTAACTTTGAGCCACAAGCCTTTACTTGGAAATATGTGTTTAGAGACATAAGTAAACTAGTTGGTAGTGTATACGTGGGTTTTACCAAATAAGCCATGATCTTTAATGAAATGTTAATTGGAAGGTGGGCAGATGAACTTATGTCCTGATGGGAGATTTCCCAGTTGCTTTTCCCTGACCATATATGTGGAAACCAGAAACAGAGCTAAAGTTTTTGCATATGAGATAGAGCCAGTGGTTATATAAACTTATATGGAATTACTACTTTAAACTCTAGACCTTGAGAGAGCATACACAGACATTAGTGATTGTCTACTCTCTACAGGTGAGAAAACTGAGACTCAGAGCTATTGACTTGCTGAAGGTTGTGCCACAGTAAATAAGTGGCAGAACTGAGAAACTAGACTTCTGCCTCCTATCATTATACCAGTTTATTGGGCTCTGCAATAGGGAATTTGTTACACTGTTGTTTCAGGAGGTGGAGGGGGGTTGTTTCTTATAGATTAGGTAATGATCTCTTCACAACGGTAAAAGTCAAGAACCTGAACTTAATAGCTATTGACCTTTCTTCAGGGTTGCATAAAACCACCTGAGTATTTTAAATCTGCCTGTATTGATCTTTATATATTTTTTCTTGTTCTTATGATCATTTCTTCT
The DNA here is from genome assembly GCA_004026745.1 of Myrmecophaga tridactyla. Classification (NCBI taxonomy): domain Eukaryota; kingdom Metazoa; phylum Chordata; class Mammalia; order Pilosa; family Myrmecophagidae; genus Myrmecophaga; species Myrmecophaga tridactyla. The sequence continues at coordinate 18,164 of PVIY010044252.1, forward strand.
ACTTTGTCTTTACAGTGCATTTGCCTTAGGTTTTGTGCAGAGCCTCTATTTCTGTCTGTAAATATTGAATTGGTAGGTTTAATCTATAAAGGAGGTTTTTTTTTAGCATGAGGAGAAAGCTAAGAGCATAAATTGTAAGTTTTATATTGAATATGTAGTAGTCTGTATGGTTAGCACTTCTGTATGCATTGAAATCATACTTCTTTCCCTTTGGACTAGATGTATTTTTATAATGATTAATTTTTAGTTATGTAAGAAATGTATGTGTACTTTTATAATAATGAGAATTGTAATTATGTTGAGATGTTTGGTTTGTATCCATTTAGATTTTCAAAACATTGTACTTTTACATGCATGCATATTTTACCCAGAGAAAACACACAGTGCTGGGTTTTGTGTGTGATTTTTATAAAAATTATATTGTATTATAATTATTGTCCTACAACTTGTTCATTTTTTACTCAGCAAATGATTTTGAGATCTACTATGTATATGATGCTGTTGCTGCATGTAGAACTAGTTTGGATAACTGTTCTTTAAAAATCACCCTGTAAACACATTTGTAGAACAGTATTATGTCATTATTTAAAGAATCGTAAATGAGGTAAAAAATTTTAAAGTAGAGGAAGAGAATTGTAACTTATCTTTTACATAGATGTTTGAGAATCATTGGAGAGCAGAATTATGTTTGATACTTTCTGTATCCACCATAGTAGCAGCACAGTCCCGTAGATTTAAGTACTTTCTGTTTTCAGTAATATCTATCTGCTTGCACTGGATTTCTTTTTTAACAGCTTTATTGAGATATAATTCATATACCATATAGTTTACTCAATTACATTGTAGAATTAACTGGTTTTTAGTATATTCACAGCGTTCTGCAGTCATCACCATAATTAATTTTAGAAAATTTTCATTTAGAACATACACATCATCCCGAAAAGAACCCTTGTCATCCCCAAATCTCCCTATCTGTTCCACCCCTAGGTATATACTAATGTACTTTTGTCTCTATAGATTTGCCTATTTTGGACATTTCTTATAAATGGAATCACACAATGTGTTGTTATTTTGTGCCTGGCTTCTTTCACATAACATAATGTTTTCAAGTTTCATCCATGTTGTAGCATATAACAGTACCTTATTTCTTTTTATTGCCAAATAAGATTCTATTAAATAGATACATCATGTGTTACTAATCCATCAGTTGGTGAACACTGGGTTGTTTCCATTTTTTGGCTGTTCTGAATAATGCTGCTATGAACATACATGTACAAGTTTTTTTTTTTTTAACTTTTTTTATTAATTAAAAAATTAACAAAAAAACATTGATATCATTCCATTCTACATATACAATCAGTAATTCTTAATATTATCACATAGTTGCATATTCATCATTTCTTAGAACATTTGCATCGATTTAGAAAAAGAAAAAGACAACAGAAACAGAAATAAAACGATATTAGAGAAAAAAAAGATTATACATACCATACCCCTTACCCCTCGCTTTCATTTACCACTAGCATTTCAAACTGAATTTATTTTAACATTTGTTCCCCCTATTATTTATTTTTATTCCATATGTTCTACTCTTCTGTTGATATAGTAGCTAAAAGGAGCATCAGACACAAGGTTTTCAAATTCACAGAGTCTCATTGTGAA
>PVIY010044253.1:0-19775 GCA_004026745.1 Myrmecophaga tridactyla
CCACAACCACTCTTTTGCTGTAATGTTTTACTAAGGTAGTATTTAGTTTTGCTAGTGTAGCTCTACCTCTAGGATAATAACTTGCTCTGAATTTTGAAAGAAGAGGTCTGACAGCATTGCTTTAGAAAAATGCAGGAATTGAAAGTCAAAAGGTTGTGCTGCAAATTCTAAAGTTGGGAAGTGAAATACTACTTAACAGAATTAGATGATGTGTATACATCTAGGCAAGGTCAGGATGGTTGGTTTCTCTCTGTGTTATTTGTCATATCTAAAAAAGTTGCCACGCATGCTCAGTCGAGCTCCTGACTGCTAGTTTGGTTCCAGATTAACCTGGTGGCTGTAAAGATTTTTAAAGGCTTTTGTCATTGTGCATAAGTGCATAGGTCTGACCTTTGTAATGTGAACCATTGACCACTTCAACTATGAATTTTTAGTTATTGGTTTGCCACCTATTTATCTTTACTTTAGACTCTTTAGTCCCAAATACTGTGGATTTTGTAAAGTGTATCTAGTACTGATATTTTAGTCCTGATACTATGGATTTTGTAAAGTGCATTTTCAAGAAGAAATGTAAAATATTTTAATTTGTATTACTTTATTTAGTTATATGTACAATGAAATTTACCCATTTTAAAAGTACAGCTTGAGTGATGGTAAATTTATACCATCTCCACCACAATCCGTACAACCATCAACCCCCAAAATTACTCGTGGCCCTATGTCATCAATTCCTGCCCCCAGGCAGCATGATCAGCTTTCTGTAACTATAGCTTTATATTTCCTTGAATTTCTTTTATATGGAGTCATACAGTTATTAGTCAGGGTTCCTCCAAGAAATGAAACCAACAAACAAAATATATGTGATATTAAGAAATTATTATAGGACTTGGCTCATGTGACTGTGGAGATTGGCAAGTGTGCCTGTTTGGAAGGATTGTGTCCCCTAGAAAAGCCATGTTTTAGTCCTGATCCATCTTGTGGAGGCAGCTGTTCATTTTAAACCCTATTCAGTATGTGACTAAATTATCTCTACAGAGATGTGACACACCCAATTGTGGGTATTAACCTTTTATTAGAGGGAAATGTGACTTTATCCATTGCAGGTAGGTCTTGATTAGTTTACTGGAATCCTTTAAAAGAGGAAACATTTTGGAGAAATCTTCAGAACCACGAGAACCAAAGAGTCCACCAGCCAGAGACCTTTGGAGATGAAGAAGGAAAACACCCCCGGGGAAGCTTCATGAAACAAGAAGCCTGAAGAGAAAGCTAACAGATGTCACCATGTTCCCCATGTGCCTTTCCAGTTGAGAGAGAAACCCTGAACATCATCTGCCTTCTTAAACCAAGGTATCGTTCCCTGGATGCCTTAGATTGAACATTTCTATAGCCTTGCTTTAATTTGAACATTTCACGGCTTTAGAATTGTAAACATGCAACCGAGTCAATTCTCCTTTCTAAAAGCCATTCTGTTTCTGGTATATTACATTCTGGCAGCTTTCAAACTAGAACAGCAAGTCTGAATTCCACAGGACAAGCTGCAAGGTGGGAACTCCAATGAAGGTAAAGTCGAATTCCCCAGAAGAAATTGCAAGTTGGAAATTCCAGCGAAGATGATTTCGAATTCCCCAGGAGAAGCTGGCTAGATGAAGTAGAGATAGAATTACTTCCTTACTTTTGAAATCCTCAGTTCTGGCTTCAAGAACTCCAACTGATGGGATAAGGAGTTGCCTGTCATTGCTGAGGGCAACTGCCTTTGCTGATTGTGGATGCAATAGACTACACATACAAATCCATCTTAGAAAATCCTTACAGTAATAAGCAGGCCAGGGCTTGCTTGACCAAACAATGGACACCAAAACCCAGACAAGTTGACACTTGAACTTAACTATCATGTACAGTATATAGTCTTTATGTCTGGCTTTTTTCATGTAGGATAAAGTTATTGAGGTTCATCAATGTTCTTAAATCAATGAGTAATTCATTTCTTTTAAAGTGCTGTGTAGTAGTCATTCCATTGTGCAGATATCCACGTTTTGTTTATCTACGCACCAGTTTTGGATATTTGGGTTAGTTACATTCAAATTTTAGTTTGCTACTGTAAATAATGCTGCTTTGAAAATTCATATATGAAATTTTGTGTGGCTGTTATGTTTCATTTCTCTTGGAGAGATATCTAGGACGTGGTTTGCAATTCCTACAGAGTTAAACATGGTTAAGAGTAAGTTTGTAAGAATTGCCAAACTGCATTCCTATTAGCAAGATAGAAGGGTTATAGTTGCTCTACATTCTCATTCACATTTTGTATTATCAATCTTTCTAATGGGTGTGTAGTGTATCTTATTATAGTTTTAACTCATATTTCTAATGACCGATGATTTTGAGCATCTTTTCAAGTGCTTGTTGAGCACTCTTATTTTCTCTTTTGTAAGGTATTCACATCTTTTGTACATTTAAAAAAATTATTTGTTTTGTTATCTTATTGACATATCGTCTGGATATAAGACCTTTGTGTTAGGTAAATGTTTTCCAAATATTTTCTCCTAATCTGTGGCTTGCATTTTCATTTTCTTAGTGGTATTTTTCATTGAGCAAAAGCTTTTAATTTTTATGAAATCTAATTTATCAACTTTTTTCCTGTTATGAATCATGCTTTTTACCTTCTGTGTAAGAAACCAATGTTTTGTACAAAGGTCATAAAGTTTTTTTCTCTGTTTTTTCTTTTTTTTTAATTAATTTTTTAATCTTTTTAAAAATACCAAAAAACACCAAACAAATGCAAGCATTTGTAGCTTTTGATCATTTCGTTCTACATATATAATCAGTAATTCACAATATCATCACATAGTTGCATATTCATCATCATGATCATTTCTTGGAACATTGCATCTATTCAGAAAAAGAAATAAAAAGAAAACAGAAAAAAATTCATACATACCATACCCCCCACTCCTCCCACTCACTGATCACCAGCATTTCACTCTAAATTTATTTTAACATTTGTTCCCCCTATTATTCATCTTTATTCCATGTGTTTTACTTGTCTGTTGATAAGGTAGATAAAAGGAGCATGAGACACAGGTTTTCCCAATCACACAGCCACATTGTGAAAGCTATATCATTATACAATCACCTTCAAGAAACATGGCTACTGGAACACAGCTCCACATTTTCAGGCAGTTCCCTCCAGCCTCTCCACTACATCTTGACTAACAAGATGATATCTTTTTAATGTGTAAAAATAACCTCCAGGATAACCTCTCGACTCTGTTTGGAATCTCTCAGCCATTGACACTTTATTTTGTCTCATTTCACTCTTCCCCCTTTTGGTCGAGAAAGTTTTCTCAATCCCCTGATGCTGAGTCTCAGCTCATTCTAGGGGTTTTCTCAATCCCTTGATGCTGAGTCTCAGCTCATTCCAGGATCTCTGTCCCACGTTGCCAGGAAGGTCCACACCCCTGGGAGTCATGTCCCACATAGACAGGGGGAGGGTGGTGAGTTTGCTTGCTGTGTTGGCTGGAGAGAGAGGCCACATCTGAGCAACAAAAGAGGTTCTCTGTTTTTTTCTAGAAATTTTCTATTTAGTTCTTAAGTTTATTTATATGACCCATTTTGATTTAAGTTTTGTATATTATTTGAAGAAAAGATCAAAGTTTATCTTTTCCACATGAAAATCCAGATGTTGCCCCAGCATTATTGAACAGATTGTCCACTGAATTACCTTGGCAACTTTGTTGAAAATCGGATATTTTATTTCAAGTTTGAAAGCATGAAAGGAGGCTGATGGACTCTCTAGTAGTGAATAGGTGCACACCAGTAGAGAGAAAAATACTATTTGCCAGTGATAAGGGGCTGTGACCTGGAATGATAACGGCACTTAACAAAAACCCATCTTGACGTGCTCAAATCATTGATTATAAAACATATGCCCAATGAAAAATCAGTCCGTCTTTCATTTTATTAGTAGACAAACAATATATGAAAAAGAGTGTTAGAACCTGTTTTATTAAAAAATAAGATCTGGCAAGAGATACAGAGGGCCAAATGGAGAATTGTAATACTTTAGTAGAAAGAAAACAAATAATAAGAGAAATATAATCTATTCCTAGTTGAACAGTCTTAACATAATAAAGATGACAATACTAACAAAGTTAATTTATAGATTTAATACAGTACCAGTTAAGATCCCAATAGGATGTTGAATTATACTTGATTGATAGTGTAAATCACAGGGTGAAGGAGCAGGCAAGAGTTTAGGGGGGGAAGAAGTTTCTAAAAATTATTCCAGTTCTCAAATTAATTTGAGAGGACCAGAATTAGATGCATGTATTATAAGATAATTAAATGGGAATAAAAGATCAGGAGCCACACAGCGGAAGTGGAGAAGAGCTTATACCAGAAATCTAGGTTAAGTGAATTGCTACAGTTGAGCACCAAATTAGCTGTGAACTTTCTGGCTTTGAAAGCAGGAAGGGAAACTCAGTGGGTTTCACCAGAGGTCGCAAATTCAAAAGCCTCTAGAAAGATGCTCCATGTCACTTAAGTGGGCTGAGTGTAAGACAACAGGGAAAGTTGGATACTTTGAACTTTATATGTGTGTGACCTGTAAAAAGGAGATAGCTACTACTTGGTTTTAGCTGATTTTTCACATGTGAGATGATGGACCCACTGATGCTGATTTTCGAGAGAAGTCAGAAATTTGTGTGTGCTCGTGTGCATGTGTTGGAGGGAAAAACACACATGATGTATCTTTTGCTTTTTAAATGTTGGCCATTAGTTGTACTGGCCATGCAGAACATGTGCGTGGTGGGGGGTGGGGGGTGATTACTCACTGTCTGAGTAAGGATTATGCATCTGTAGCTGTCATTGTCTAATTAATGGTTGTATGGCTTAGAGGGGAACAGAAGTTTTGCCATTCTAGATCAAAATACATTACAAAATATATTAATAACAATCCCTGAATGTAGGTTAAAAACAGTAAAGGGGACAAAAACAGAAAAAGAAATAAACTGTAATGATTTGATATATGAGAAAACAAGTAAAATGAAAACTGAAAGTGATCCATATTTAAAAACTATTGGGTTGAATGATAATATGAGAAAATATATATTTAGGTCTATCATAATCTCATACCACCCAAAATAAATTCCAGATGAGTTAAATATTTTTAAATGGGTTATTATACCTATCTTTGTTGTGGAGAAGAAGAGACAATTTACTGATTGTTAAAGAAATAAGTAGTACCAGGGTGAACATGTTTGATCAAGAAATATCATTCTCTGCTGTAAAGATAAAAGCAATCCAATGGGAGCAGTATTTGTAGTTATTGTCTGGTAGTAAGATGTTTTGTATAGTTGAGGATACATCTATAAGAGTTTATCCAGTGGATACATAACCAAAGGACTGCTTGCACCGAGGAAAATACCAATAATATGTTTGGCCTGAAGCTCTTCATTTGTAAAATAAGGATAAAAGTAGTACCTATTTCCTAGGATGTTTTAGAGGAATACATTTGGTTAATGATGCATACTCCTTAGCACAGTGCCAGGAACTGCAAATGTTAGCTGCTATTTATTATCGTCATCTTCTTTATTATCATTTTCCAAATCAAGTTTCAGAGTGACTTATCAAAGCTTCTTCCCTTTTTAACATGAATGGGGAAAACACAGCCATCTTAACAAACTTTATAGTTGTCCAGTCTCATTGATTCTCATTCTAGTCCTGGAAGCCATTGGAATTTTTTTCCAGAGCTTTTGGGATTCCCTCTTCCATAGTCACAGGTTGTTCTTTGCCATCACCCTTAATTGCTCCACTTATAAAATCAATTCAGATCAATTCAACTATTTCCCATTCTGACCACCTTCTGGCCTTCCAGTGTTTTGTCATGCTTGATCCACTGCAGCCATTCTTCAACCTCCCAAATTATTCTTTTTTCTCCACTTTCATCCTTATTTTCTTTTGTAATACAATTTTTTTATAATGCTGTGACAATAGCTATTGTCTATTTCTGCCTCACTCTGTTTTTCTCACAGATTAAAAAGAAATCGGTGATGGGTAAAGGATTTGAATAGACACTTTTCCAAAGGAGATATATGAATGACCAATAAGCACATGCAAAGATGCTCAGCGTCAATAGCCATCAGGGAAATGCAAACCAAAACCACAATAAGATACTACTTCATGTAAATCACAAGTGCTGGCCAGGATGTAGAGAAATTGGAGCCCTCATACATTGCTGGTGGGAATGTAAAATGGTACAGCCAATTTGGAAAACAGTCTGGTAGTTGCTCAGCATGTTAGAGGTGCCACATAACCCTGCAATTCCACTCCTACGCCTCTACCCAAGAGAAATGAAAACATATGTCCACAAGACTTACTGACAGATGTTTATAGCAGCATTATTCATAATAGCCAAAAAAATGGAAAAAACCGAAATATGCATCAACTGATGAATGGATAAACAAAGTGTGGTCTCTCCATATAGTGTAATATTATTCAGCCTTAGGAAGGAATGAAGTATTGCTACATCCCACAGAATGGGTGAACTTTGAAAACATTGTGCTAAGTAAAAGAAGCCAGTCACACAAAAAAAACGCATGTTGTATAATTTAATTCATATGAAATAATCAGAATAGGCAAATCTATAGAAACAGAAAGTAGGTTAGTGCTGCCCAGGGCTGAGGGTGGGGAGGGTATAGAGGATGGGCAGTGACTGCTGAATGGATACAAAGTTTCTTTTAGGTGTGATGAAAGTGTTCTAAAATTAGATTATGGTGATGGCTGAATAACTCTGTAAGATACAGTGCAAAACATTGAATTGTACTGTTGAAATAGGTTAAAGCATGTAAATTATATCCCAATAAAGCTGTCCAATAAAGAAAAGAAAAAGAAATGTGTGGTCATTGACTCTTGGCACATATTACTTCTCAGTGTAAGTGCTGGAACAATACACATGGTATTGCCACTGAATTTGGATTTAAGAGTGTTATTCCTGTATCCTGGATTAAATGAAAGCTATTTTTTTTTTTTGGTAGCTCTTGTGGAATTTTTTTTTTTTTTTTTTTTTGGCATGAGGCAGGCATCAGGAATTGAACCCAGGTCTCCAGCATGGCAGGCGAGAACTCTGCCACTGTGCCACCATTGCCCGCCCTCTTGTGGAATTTTTTAAAGGTGTTTTAATTTATTTTCTTGCCTTCATTTAATATAAGGGGCACTATTTGATGTCAGTGATTCTTGAATACCATTCTGGAGGTTATTTTTCACTCTTTGTTTCATGTACAAGAAAGAGACAATGCTGTAGCTAAATAGAAAAACCGTTTTCCCCCATGCGTTTCCAGTTCCGTGCCTTTGTTTTGGCAATATTAGTGTCTCTTTTTTCCTCTTTTTTGTTCTTGGTTTTAATCTCTTTGGGGTCCTTTGACAATTTGTTAGAAACTGTGAAGCACGAAGTCTTTCATTAGAAAACACAGATGAGTTTGCACACCAAACCTGCTTACGATTTCAGGATGGTCACAGATCTTGCCCAGGTGGAGAATCTCCATGGGACTGTCCATGCTCACTTTGGTGATTTCATCCACTTCCTGGGGTGGGGTTATCATCTATATGCTGATAATTCCAAAATCGCTGTCCCCTGTTCAGATTTCTCTGCAGGAGCACTAGTCCCAATGGTCTGGAGCCCCATGGACGCCCACTGGCTCTGCAGGCTCAATGCATCTAAAGTTGAAACACCGTTTTTATCCCTCATATTCTGCTCCTCTTCCTGAGTGCCCTGTCTTATTAAATGCAACAGGATTCCACGCCCAAGTCAGAATGTTAAACATCCTTAATTTCTTCCTTTCCCTTCATATCTAGTCAATGATTATGTTTTCTTATTTATGCAGAAATGCTTTGAAAACCTGCTCCGAAAGCTGCTCCATTTCATCCTCATTCCCACCTTAACCCAAATCATCATTTCTTGAGATTCAGTAGCTTCCTGACCAGCCTCCTTATTTTCTCTCTTGCTCCCCTGATTCATTCTCCATTTCAGCCAAGGGTCTGAAAACTCCCAGCAGGTTCCCAGTGTCTTCAGGATGAACTCCAAACTTTAACGCATCTTTCGTATCACTTGTAAGTGCCCACATGATCTAGGCACGTATGTGATCTGCATGCCTACAGGTGCCCCAGCTTGCCTACACGTGCCCCAGCTTCCCTGTCCAGCCATCTCTCTTTTCCGTCTCGCTCCACCTCAACCTTCCTGACCTTTGCCGTTTTCCACCTTATGACTTTGCACTTTCTGTTCCCTCCCTGCTCCCACCTCTTTGCCCCAACCTAATTAGCTCCTAATCATTCTGTAAGTGCTGACTTTAGATATCACTTCCTCTCTGGGTACCTACCCTAAGTCTCCATTTGGGGGGGTGGGGCATCTTCTATATCCTCCCATATCCTCTTTTCCCTGCTATAGCACTTACACTTTGTTTTCTAATTACCTCCATACCCTCTGCTCTGTAAAAGCTGGGAAGGGAGAAACTTGTTAGTGTTGGTTTCATTTATTGCTGCATCTCTAGTGCTTATTTAGCCCCATGTTTCTGTTGAATGAATGAAAATATTTCCTTCTACCTGAAATATCTTCTTCCCTCCCTCCTCTCTACCCCTACCCCACTTGGCAAAATCTTACGCAGCTTTTACCGCTCACTTATTCACTCACCAAATAATTATGGAATGCCTTCTTTGTTCCAGGCACTATTTTAGACAGTGGGGATATCATGAGGAATTAAACAGTCAAACATCTCTGCTCTCGGAGGTGGAGACAGCTAATAAACAGATAAGTAAGTTAACGTACTGTGTTAGGCAGTGCAAGTGCTGGGGAGAAAAAATAGAGCGGGAAAGGGAAATAATGCGTGTCAGAGTAGGAAACTGGCATCTCTGGTAGGGTGCCCAGGGAGGGCTTCACTGAGAAAGTGATTTTTGAATGAAGACATGAAAAAAAGTGAGGGAGTTAATCCTTGCTACTCTGTGGAAAGAACATTCCAGAAAGATAGATGAGCAAAGGTCCTAACCTGAGAGGGTACTGGATTGTTTGAGGAACAGAAAGGAGATAATGGGGGCCGGAAGGGGGGTGAACCAGGAGAACATTAGTGGGAGGAATCCATTGTATGATGGATTCTCTGAGCATTGCCGTCAGCTTTCCTTACATCTAATTTACCAGAAAGGACTATGAAATATTCTCTTTCTATATTTGAGTGTAAAAATCTAGGGCTATAGAAGTGCTAGAATAGGAAACTGCAATGTTCTTTAGAGCCCAGTTGCCTCTTTGTGAGTCAATGAGATGCGTGCTTATGTATTTCTTTAACAAGTGGTACCTCTTTCTCAAGAGATTTTTGCCTCTACCTCATTAGAATTGGGGAGGTGGGTCTGGTTTCCCACAGCTCACCTCAGGTCTGGTTTCCTTAGGTTCTCTGATCCGTGTCCGAGCATCTTAGGAGGTGTGTACTGTGCACAGTCAACACTGTACAACTCTCTCAGAGACTGTGTAGGGGCACCTTGTTCCATTCTCTCCCCTTAGCTTTGGTCTAGAAAGCTCAGGGCCAGCAAAGTTTTAGGTAAGTGTGTGTTGCCGTTAGTCAGGTTAGTTTAGTTTGGGTTTTACTGACCTTGGTGTGTCCCCATGGGTCTGTCCTCTTAGAACACAGCCCTCTGTGGGTCAGCGGGGTCCCACCCCGGATGGGTGGCTTGCCTTGCTGGCATGCCCTCAGGAAATCAGAGGCCTCCTGGCAGAACCCACCGTGGGTGGAGCGCAGATCCACGGGCCTCTCTGTAGCCTAGATTTAGTCCAGCAGAAGCTCTGCGAGACTGTCGTGTTTTCCCCTTTGACATGATCCACTAATACTCTCGGTGGAAAGGGGCTGTAAATTGTAAATTAATAGGAAGTAATAATTGGAGAAATGACCAGACTCCATTTTTATTCCCCTCTGGGGAAACCTCGTGTCAGGAGTCACTAAAGCAGAAGGTGAATGGGGGATTTTTTATCCGGCCTTCCAGCACCATGCTATGATGCTTCTGTCCCTGATTAGAGAGGAGGGAAGCCAAATTCGGCAGGAAGCGGTCTGCAGCCCTGGTATCTGCTTCCCTCATTTTGCTCCTAGGAATCTTGCCGCAGAGAGTTGCCATGGCAGCAGGTGGCAATTTAATGGTCATTTTTGGAATAGCACTGCTGGTACCCCATCCTTCTCGTCTCTAGTCCTCCACTTGCTGCTGCTACAACAGGGCAGCCCTGGCCTAATGGAGCTAGAGCTGTGGGATCTTCCAGATCGCAAGGGTAGCTGCCCCTTTACCTCCTGCTTCCCCTTGGAGTGCAGCTCCTTGGTTCCTGCCCTTTAGCCCACCACATCACACTACTGGCATTTCCTTTAAAATGCTCTTTCATGCTTTCGTGCTTTTGCACATGCAGTTTCCTCTGCCTAGGATTCTTGCCTCCCCATCTGTGTGGAAAATTCTCACTCACTCTCAAACTGTGGCTTAGAAACTACCACCCCCTCCTCAGAGCTCCCCCTAACCCCTTATCTTCCATGCAGATCCCTCCATCCCCACTGCCACGTATCACCTGGTTTTGAAATGACTCTCTATTTTTGCCTCTTCTCTAGACTGCACATTGCATTCATGAACTATGTTTTATGCATTTTCTATCCGTAGGGCCCAGCCACTCAGGAAGGTTTGTTGGATGAGCGGAGTGTTTTCCTAGCAGCCTGACTCATCCCTATCATGTGTGTGTTGAATGGCACACAGAATACAGCACTGTGTCATTGCCAGGTAGGCCGGCATCTGCTCCTGGCCCATGGAAAGCAGCTGACCTGGCCGGTCTGTGACTCCTTCTCCATTGCCTTTATTCTGACTTTTCCAGTTTGAATTGGAGCAGCAGTGGTAGAAAGAACAGGATTCGGGAATCAGGCTCCCCTGAGTTCAAGCCCGTGTTAGTTAGGCCTTAGGTTAGTTGCCCACCTTAAAAGACTCAGTTCCCTATTTATTGAATTAGGATGTTGTACTCGGAGTAAATTCTCAGTAAACCCTGCTTCCTTACCTTGCCCTCTCCTCGGTGAAGAAGATGAAAGCAAAACAAGTTTGAACTAGTTTCAAACCTTCTCTGACATCTTTTTCTTCATCAGACCATTCAGTGTTCATTTTCTGTTTGTGAGCATAGCTTTAAAAAGCACCCCTTTGTGTGGCTCTCGTCTGTTTTCCTGAGCTTCCATTCCCCTTGAGCTTTGGTGCCTCTTGGCCCACCTTCACCTTTGGTGTGTCTGTCCCCACAAGAATTCACCATAATTCATCATTCATACATTCATCATTCTATGTAGACAGAATGTTGTATTTAGCTATTGCTCCCTTTCCTGCCTTTTGGGGATAATTTGTTGTTGTAGTTCAAGAATTTCAATTTAAAGTGAATTTACTTTTTTCTCTACCCTTCACGTAATTCCCAGAAGCCATCTCTACTGTAATTCATCTTTACATGTCTTACTTGTTCTTTGCACCATTTGCTTTACAGTTTTGTCTGAGCATTTTGCTCCATTCCCATCTAACTTTTAAGTTCAAAGCCCACTTCGTCTCTTTTGCAAATGTGTTCTTCTCAATATCATACGATCGTGCTGTGTGCATATCGAATAAGCCAGTGCCCGCTGCTGTGTAGAGCTTTTTTAAGTTGGGGAGTATTTTTGTCTCGTTGTTTCTCTTCCTTCTTTCATTCCCACTCACGATATTCATTCCAGCTCCTCTAAAGAATGTGAAAGCTTAAGCAAAGCTGTTTTTAAGTTATTAATAGGTCTAGTAAAAGAGTCACTGAGGATAGCAATGCAAAACCTCCTTTTAACTTAGGCTCACAGATTGTCTGTGACAGTGGTTCTCAATCCTGGTGGGATGGGGAGAGGGGCAAGGGGTATAATAAGAATTGCTTGGAGCTTTTTTGAAATTCATATTGCCCAATCCCTCCCTGTAGCCATTTGCCTGGAGACAGAGGTAAGGCAGGCTGGATATTTTAAGAAACTTTTCTAGAACGTTTTACAACCCCTTGTCCCTTTTCTCTTGCCCCCCAGTTGAAACCAACTCATCTTTAGAATTCAGTTAATTACAATAATCTGGTTGGCCAATGCCATGCTTTATTTGAGAATTGGTTTTGTTTCACTGACAAAAATTTAAATTGCCACGTAAAGTTCATTTTGTTTAAAAGCGAAAAGTGAAGCTAATATAAGAACATATTTATCTAGCTAAGGACATTGTCACATTGAAAGGCAAAAAAGTGCAGTTTTAATGAATCATGAATTTGTTGGATTCTGGTACGCTTCGTACTCTGTAAATACTCATTAAATACTAATCGGTTTAAATGTAATTATTTATAAATATATTGCCATGGATTGGATGAACTTCTGAATACTGGAAATGGAATATTCAGAGTTAATATAGGACAGTTAACGTTATTAATTATATTTGTAGGAAATACTTTGGGAACAGGACAGGATGAAAATAGAGTGAAACTCAGAATCAGAAGCATTTTGATAGGTGTGAATTCCTGGTCTGGTACCCATGACGCTCTCGAGCCTGGCAGGTGGGCCTTCGGGTCTCTGTTTTGTCATCGTGGAATGGTGATGGCTTCTGCCTCCCAGAGTTGTGAGGATCAAATAAGGTCATGAATGTGACCGCACCTAGCACCCAGACACGCAGTAAATGTTCCTAGCATCAGAACCTGAAGCGTCTTAAGTTATTTTTACCATCATGTGTCTGTGTGCATATATGTGTGTGTGTATTTGAATCTGTGAAATGAGAATTAGATGGGACGCGCTCTTAGACCGTGGAGGTAGGTGACTGTTTTGAGTGTGATGGTATGTGTGCATGCGGGGACGTACTTCCTGAGAACAGCATTGAAAGTTATTTTTTTTTATATTTTGTTGAAGTAGATTTTTCCAAACCCTATACACAGGCTAAAAGATATGCAATATTAGTCCCACAGAGTTTTCATTGTAGAGTTCTTCTCGAGCCCCTATGCTCATTTTCCTGGTGCTATATCTGTTCTGGAGGCCAACTTAATTCTGATCAAAGCTTAGGACCATTCACGCTATGTAGATTTTCCTTCTCAAGGAAAGCTAAACACTAGTATTGCCAACCGGTTTTATGCCCATATCAGAAAGTGTTGAGTTTAGAGTCTTACTGTCGAATATAAGACTTGTGAAGAGCAAATACATTTTCATAATGATGATGAATAAGGAATAATGAATGTCTGGGTGTATTCTGTATGTTAGGTGCTTTCTATATATATTATGATCATCTATCTTACAACAACCTGTAAAATAGGTGGTCTGCAGTTTTTTAGATGAGGAAACAGACTCAGGATAATTCTATACCCAAAGTCAGAGAACTATTAGGAGAAAGAACCAGAAGGCAAGCTCTGGTTGGCTTGATAAAGTACGGTATGTGACTGCTGCCCAGTCACCAGGATAAAACAAGGGAGTATATTTTGAGGTATAAAAGAGAGTAAGTAAAGAATATCCGGGGGGTACTTTGGGCCTTGGAGGAGGCAGAAGCTTGCAGGACAATCAGGCAGCACATCTGTACTCATAGGCTGTAAAAGGCAGCGTCACTGATCTGGCTGGGCTCAGGTGAGAGCTTGGCTTTTTCTCTTTTCTTCCTGAAGCCTGTTTCTCTACTGTCATTGGCTCATGTGATATCTCTAGATATTTCTCAAGGCTTTTGATCATCACTTAGAACTATGCACCCAACTTCTCTCTCCCACCCCAGTTTTACTCCCCAACACACACAGACACACGCGCACACACAAACACACACAGCAGGATTGTTAGGAGAAATAGATGCGTTCCTATATGTAAAGGGTCTAGTACAGGACAGTGCCTGTCCATAGTAAATGCTCAGTGAATGTAGACTAACAGTGTTTGAATTTTCATCATTAGTAGTGTTTAGTGGCAGCAGTAGTAGTAAGTGATTCAGAGTCTTCTGACACCTCCCAAAGGGCCTGACTGTTCTCTGCTTGGGGGCTGGTTTGTGTAGCACTTTGCACGGGGTCCCAAGCACTGACATGCACAGAACAGACAGGGGGAGAGTTACTGAGGGAATGCTCGTTTCTACTCAAAGGTTGCTAGGAATGGTTCCCTCTGGGCCCCAGCTCCTTGTGAACCACACAGAAGCAGTCTCCAAATCCCACTCCCAGATCACATCATTTTAGAATCATCAGATTCTGCCTGGATTCTTTTCTTTCCTTTTATCTGTGTATAAAATCGATGGTTTGGGAGTCACTAAGAAGATGACATTTATTTTTTTAGTTGAGTAGTCTATAGTTTTATACCTGACCTTCAGGTCAGGTTCTTGGTCCCCTGACTCTACTGGAGTGTACAGTGTTTCTCCCCTTGCTAAGGCCTCTTTGGGACCCCTTTATATTATCCATCCCAGCAAATGTGTTGACTTTGTTTTCAGTTTTTCATCTAATTCCAAACTTGAATCATACTCTGCATTGCAATAGAATTTAACAATTGGAAAAGGCTATTGACAGTTCAATGATTTTATAAGACTTTCCATGGACTAAGTAGAATTGAACCCAGAGCTAGGGATTCTTTAATTTTTATTTAGCATGAACTCCTACCTGTACGTCTCCCTCCCTTGACCCATATTATACTTTGCTGACCTCAGGTAAGGGTGGTTGTCCCTTGCTTTCTCTTTGGGTAAATAATAAGATAACATCTATAATCTTTGTCATCTTATTTATTTGATAACATTAAGAAAATTGGTTTTAGTGTGATTTTTAATTACTCTTCCCTTTTCTAAAATATAAAATGTATGGGCTGCAGAAGGAATAACTTAGATATTGGAATTACTTTGTTTATTTGTAATTGACCTCTTTAATAGACAATGTTTATTATACTTATAAATACAAAAGTAATCTGTATTTATTGTAGGAGAAGATTGAGAATTCTGAAAAGAAAGAAAATTTCTTGTATTCTAATACTCAGCTGCTGTTACAATGTTGTATTTCACTCTAGCCTCCATTCAGCTATATATTTCCATTTTTATATATATTAACTTTTATAATTATGTATTAACTAAAATTTATATATAACCTATAATTATACTATATTATGCCAAATGAGATATTATAGAGCAACATTGTCATCTTTCATTTTTTTGGGATGCAACTGAAATTTGACAAAAAGAAAAACTAAAGTGAATTACTTTAAGAAAATGAATGCCTGATTTGATTATAAAAATGCCTGTATGCACAGTACAAAGATTTAAATATTTGAAAAATAGATAATGAAAATTGAAAGCCCTACAATTCCCTTCATTCCCACAGTTAACAGTATATTTATAAGCAATTATTTAAAAAATTCATCCGTGATTAGATTCGTGAAATTTTTATTGTGAAAGGAGTATGGAATAGATGTTTTTTTGCTTTTAGGCTCAAATATATGGTGAACCAGAATATATTTTGCAAAATAATATCCCAATTTTTTTCTCCATGCTTTAGGTATGTATTCTTTTTGGATCCATGCAATCTGGACTTGATAAACCGGAAGATCAAGTCTGTAGCTCTGTGTGTAGCAGCATGTCCAAGACAAGAGCTGAAAACCCTGAGTGATGTTCAGAAGTTTGCAGAAATGAATGGTGAGAAATTAGGCTGTGCAAATCGATGCCCCAGGCATCTACTCTCATTGTCACGTTCCTGCATAAATTTGTCACAGCATTAAATAAACCACCAATGAACTTTTAAAAGAAAAAGAGAATTGAAAGTAATTTTGGATTTCCTTGATAAAAAATATATCATCACCTAGGGAGCTTGTTAAAACTTTGGATTCCCAGGCCCCACAAAGGGAGTTTCTGATTGAGTAGGTCTCTGGGCTCTGGAAATTTGTGTTTTTTACAAAGGCTTCAAATGATTTTGATGTCACCTGTTGAATATTTTGGAATGACTAGACCTTACATAAAATTTGGTGTTTTTTTTCTATTCCCACTCCCCAAGTGTTGATAAAAAGTATTTAACTTAGTATTTTTTTAATCCCTATTTAACAATATAATATATGTATGTCCTAGGAAATTTGAAATGTTCAGAAAAAACATTAAAATGTAGAAACCAATTCCACCATCAGTTCTTTTTCAGTGTGTTGATGTATATATTTTTTTCTGTTCTGCTTTAAAAAAAATTAACATGATGTCATAACCATTTTTCTAAGAATAACATTTTGAGAAACTTTGAGGTTAATCTCTGAGAATGAGATGAGAAAACCAACATGGTCAGTTTCCTGAACTCAAGCTCTATCACTTGGGGTTTCTAATCTCAGGTGCTCTCCCCAGCTTCATATCACTCTCCTCGGTTCTCGTCTGAAAACTTTTTTTTAAACCACTCTTGCAGGAAGCGCAGGGGCGTGGGGTGGGAGTCGGGGTGCAGCCACATACTGATGGTCCCTCAAGCCCAGGATTTTGTACATACAAGAATTTTCCTGTTTTTATTGTTTGCATGGGACTTTTCAGAGCTTCTTCAGTCCTGTCCAGATCACAGGCTAGTTCTATCTTTTGTACAAAGGCTAACTCAAGCTTCCATCTTATATAATTCTTCTAGCTGGGTGGAGAAAGAGCCTGGGGTCATAGTTACACACACACCAGTGTAGCTCAGGTCTGTCAGATGGGGTGCTAGCTTTCTCAAGGCAGAAGGACCCACGGCCTTCCAGACTGGAAATGTTCCTTTCCTACTGCTCCTTGCAGCATAAAACAGTAGAATTCACTTGGGATTGATTTGTATCTGGATTCCAATTTGGGTTCTGTCGCTGACTGCCTCTTTGACCAGGGGATAATTGATGTAGCCTCTCTGTAACTAGATTTCTTCGTCTGAAAGAACATGGATAAATATAATACCTCCCACATAGGTTGTTGTAAGAACTAAGGAACTAAACGTGATGCAGAAAGAATACCGGGTACTTGGTGGACATTGAAGAAACAGAGGCCAACTTCTCTTTAAGGTCTCGTTTTCTATTCCTCCATGATATCTTCTCGTGTTTTGGTCATTACCACGCTTCTTAGGAATAAGTAATTCCTTAAGAGTTTTCCCCAAATCTTCTTAGACACTGTCAGTACAAATAGTGCTTCTAATAGGTGGTATATATGAATAAATTTATGTATAGTATCAGAATACATATGAATAAATTTATTTCAACATTACTAAGAGTCTAGGCTCTGGAGTAAGAGATTGCCTGGGTTCAATTGTTGGTCTCACCACTTAAGTTTTGAGACTGTGGGTAAGTGACTTGAGCTTTCTGTGCCTCGGTTTTCCCATCTATGAAATAGGGATAATAACTGCATCTTAACTACCCCATATGTTGTTATGAGGAGTTACTATATGCAATACCTAGAATAGAGTCTGGCAAATAGTAAGTTGCTCAATAAAAGCATTCGCTATTGCTATCATTATTATCACCAACATTACTATCCCACCAGTGGGATGATAGTCTTCCTGCTCCAGTCTCTCTGTTTTCCTAGCTCCCTTACATCTTGCTGCCACAATAATATTATACCTAGAGCTTCAAACACATTAATCCTTTGCTCAGAAATCATTGGTAGCAAAAAAAATAAACGTCTTTTTGTCTTATGCTGGCATTCAAAGCTCTGATCATCCTCCTAATTGCTACTCTGGGCTCCAGAGGCCTGGAATTGTTTGTTATTCCCTGTGCATGATGCTACCAGCTCCTGGTCATGGTACTTCATTCCAAGTACTGCTTTGACCTTCCCGCTTGTCTAAATCCTGCCCATTCTCCAGGTCCCGTATTCCAAATCTGTGCTGTATGTTACAAGTAGGCATCAGCCACGTGCGGCTCTTTAAATTCAAATTAAATAAAATTATAAATTCAGTTCCTTGTTCACACTAGCCACATTTCAAGTGCTCAATAGCTGCATGTGAGGCTAGTGGCCACCATATTGGACAGTGTAATATAAAACCTCTCCATCATTATAGAAAGTTCTAGTGAACAAAGTGTCCCACGTACTACTTACTCCTTCAAACCCACTTTGATGGGCCTCAACTCCCATGCTGCTTTACTCTTCATCACTTTCCAGCTTAAATCCTGATAGTTGGTATAGATCTCTTACCTCTCCTGCTTAAGGGCAGGCAGCTTGTCCTTTTCAGCTTTTATGGGCAAAGGGTCAATGGAATCCATACTCCTTCTATAAGGACATATTTGATTTTTGTTTATTTTTTCTCCCCACTCCCCCTGCCCCCATCTCCCAGTTATATCTGGTCTGGGAGTTCTGTAAATGAGTTATAAGTATCTAACAGGAAGCCTTAGCTTGGGCTTCCCTGAGTTCAAATGACTTTTGTAACTGGGCATGTCCCTTACAGGGACCCTGGAGGCTATGCCTAAATCTGTTACCAGATATGTTGATTTCTGTCTGGAACATGGGACCACCAAGTGAAAGCAGCTCTCGAACTGACTAACGTGAGACATGATCCCTTGCACTTGAACTGTCTCCTGGACATCTGAGTGGCCTGCTACAGTGACCCACTGTGGAGAATGCCTAGGGTCACCCTGTTGAGCCGGATGGAGCCAGCATCTTTCTAAGTGGCTGTGCTCCCAAGCCTGGCCTGTTCAGGTCTTCTGCTCTCAATGTCTGGTTAGGAAGCACCCCTTGCCCGCCCTGCCCCAGCCCACCTCAGTAGGTGCTGCAGCTTTGCATTTCCCACAGTGCTTTGCACCAAGTAGGTATTCTAGAAGCGTTAAGGAATAAATTTTATTTCAAGAATAACCTTAAATGAGCACCTAGCTACAAAAACACCCTTAGGCTTTTGAGCCAGCTGTGTGTAAAATAAGACAACAGCTTAGGTTTTTACAAAATTCTTACTGATAGCATCAAGGAGCATAGCAATAGAGAATGGAGAATACAGTACTTTTAAAAAGGAAAACTGAAAAATTAGAGTAGAGAGAGGGAACCTCTGGTGTAGGGACCTAAACACCTTATTCTAATCATAAATTGGAGTTTCTGAAAAGAGCCTATATCGTTCTTTGGATTGGTGACTTAAAACTGGACTTGGTAAAATTTAATTCCCTTTATTATTAAAATTCCTTCTGTAAAATTTTCTCCTCCTTTCTCTATAATCTTGGCTCATGAACTGTGATATTTCCATATTATAAGGTCAGATAGGAACTATGGATATTCATCTGCCTATGAGATGTGCCAGATCTTCCAATAGTACCCTTGTCATCACCGAAAAAAATTCTCTCTGCTTTTGCATTATCTATTTTTCCCTTTAAGTTGTCCTTTCTGTCAATTGAGCCACGCGTTGATTCAGAAGTGTATAATTTTTATAGATATCTGTATCTGTGTGTTATTACAGCTGTATTTCTGTCAGAAAATACACAGGCCCTTTGACTTCAAATATATAGATCTCACTCATTGTTTTCAGGAACGATCATCCTCAAGAGATAATTTAGGTTTAAGTGGGAAATTTTCAAATTTGTATGAGGGAATTGGCAGAGATCCATGAAAAACAAGGATCTTGTTCAACCAAGTAATGAATTCTTAAATGCTAATTTTAGACCTTATTTAAAAATGCAAGGTAAAGTACTATTTTTCTTGCCAGAATTTTCAAAAGATAATATAAATCTTTCTCAAAGAGTTTTAAATTTCCATGATAACATTTACAAGTTTTTGTTTTTGTTTTAGTTTTGTATTTGCAACTATCTATTTATATGAACTTTTATTCCATTCACAAATTATTTAAAATCTTTATAAGGGGAAGCTCTTGGCTCCTATAGTAGCGTTTT
>PVIY010044254.1:0-19831 GCA_004026745.1 Myrmecophaga tridactyla
ATATACTGCATATTTACTTATAAATAAATATGCATATACACTGTTAAATATTATACTTACATATATTTATATAGATAAATACATAATTATTACAAACCCTTATGTATCTAATCCACAATTAGAATTAGAGCCCATGGTCAGAGACATTGGTAAGTGGACAAGACTGTAATGGAGCAGGAGGCTAAGCCACCTATCTTAGAAACTGAAAGATCAGGTGGACCTAAACAAGAAAACCATTAAAAAGTTTGACCTAAAAGATATATTCAAGCTTCAAATATACTTTGTTTCCTAATATCCCATGGAAGGTTAATAAAAATTGTTCGGCCACAATATAATATCAATAAATTCTAAAAAGTAGAAATTGTACAGGGTGTATTCACTGTTGACAATGCCCTGAAATAACTAATAAATAGTAAAAAAAGAAAAAGCCATAAAACCCCACAAAATCCACTGTCCTCTTAAAAATTAAAACACCTTTATTAACTCTAAGGTTTAAATGAAAATGTAAACTGAAATTACAAAAGCTAGTAATAAATATGTACAATTTAAAATTAATAGATTGAAAATATAGATGAAATGGATTTCAAAATATATATATACGTGAATAAAATTCACTCAAGAGGAGACAGCAAAGTTTACTAGTAAACATCAAGGGACTGTAAAAGGTAGTCTGAGACCCACATCTATAAATGGCATCACATCCTAATTTCATAGACGTATTGTACTGAAACTTCAAGAAGATAAAATCCATGTTTTATAAAATATTCTATACCAGACAATAATTTTGAAGCTTTCATATCTCATTCTCCTGGCATAACCCTGACAACAAAACCAGATAAGATGATACAACAAAACAAAATTGCATCATTTCATTTAATAAGCATAGATGCAAAAACCCTAAATGGAATGGATTAATCAAGTCTGCTACACGCAGTGAACAAACGAGTAGTTTTATGCTAGCGGTCAGTGAGTGACTCGACGTTAGGAAACTTATTGTCACTCACCACCTAGAAGGTTGAAGGAGAAAAAAGTACAATTGCATCGTGACTGAAAGAGCATTTCATAAGATTTATCACCCATTTCTAATTTAAAATTCTTAGCCCCAAATAGGAAGGAACATCTCTGACTCGATAAAGAGCACTGATCAGAATCCTTCTGTGAGTATCCTCTTCAGTGGTTAGATACATGAAATACTCCCAGGCACAAGGCATTGATAGTCATTGTCAGTTCTCGTCACCCTTGTTTTGGGTGTGTCCCTGCCAGTGCTGGAAGATCAAGCAATAAAAGGCATGAATGCCGAAGAAGCGCCAACAGCATGATACACTGCCTATTAAACTGAGAAGACTCAAATCTGTTGGCACGGAATAGAGAGTGCCATACGGCATCTGAAGTAAGTAACTTCTGCAGAAATTACTAGGTCAGCATAACCCATCAGGAGCATAGTGAGTGAGAAAGGGGACACCCTTCCAGTGACCCCCAAATGTTGAAATATCTGGGAATAAGTGCGCAAGGACACATACAAAATCTATATGAGGTTAGCTATAAAACTGAAGGATTTAAAGACGCGTTCTGAGACTCATACCTCCTAAATAGGAAGATTTAATGTAATGATATTTCCTAGTTAATTTTTAAAATTAGTGCCACCGTAATCAAAATCCTAATGGGATTCCTTCTGGAACTGATAATAAACTCTATTTAAAGGGCAATTGTAGGAAAATACCTAAGAACAAAATTGAAATATAACAAGAATGGGCCACCTGTTCTTTCACATATCAAAATATGCTATAAAGCACTAGAAATTAAACAATATGGCATTAACCAGGAACAGGCATCAGAATAAAGTCCAGAAAAACATATACATTCTTATTATATAAAAGTGGCATTTTAAAACACTGAGGAAAGTTTATCCTGTTTAATAATTGTTTGGGGCAGTTTGCTGTGCATTAGAAAGTGATGAAATTAGATACCTCACTTTAATCTCCAAATAAATTCCAGATGCAATAAAATGAAATGTAAAGAAAACAGTAAAAGTGTTAAAATTCACCATCAAACACTTTGATAATATTCATGGAATATTGTACGCAAACCAAACTGCACCAAAGCCCTAAAGGAAATAATTGGCAGACTTTCTACTAAATATTAAACACTTTTTGTGACAAGGAATCCCATAGTCAACGTTAAAAGCCAAGAGGCAGTCTGGGAAAAAACAGTTGACTAATATCCAGGACATGTAAATTCCTGCAGAGCAGTAAGAAAAGATAAATGGGGAGGTGGAGAAAGGTGAAAAACGTTTCAGTGGCTCACAGTGTCATCATTTAGTTGTGTATTCATCACCATGATCATTTTTAGAACATTTGCATCACTCCAGAAAAATAGATAAAAAGAAAAAAGAAAAACTCATACAACTCATTCCCCTTACCCTCCCTCTCATTGACCAGTAGTATTTCCATCTACCTGATTTTTTTACCCTTTACCCCTCCATTATTTATTTTTTATCCTTATTTTTTACTCATCTGCCCATCCCCTGGATAAAAGAGGCATCAGACACAAGGTTTTCACAATCACACGGTCACATTGTAAAAGCTGTGTAGTTATACAACCATCTTCAAGAATCAAGGAGTAGGTTATCTTTTGTTCATTTTCTAGAGAAAATAAAATATAGAGGAATAAAAGGCAAAGAAGGAAATTATGTATATTTTTCCTAATTGAATGTGTTTGAAAATATTCCCAAATGGGAATAGAGTCTTTTAGGTTCCTAATACTGGGATTTGAGTAGTATGTATATTTCACTCACAGGACTCTCAGTGTTTCTTAAGATTGAGGAACTTAGATCTTTCGCTTGTCTCTGGAATGCATGTTTCACTGAAATAAATATTGGGCACAGTCAAAGGTTTGGTTCTCTTAGCAGTAAACAGGTTTTCAGGCAGGAGGGGGAGTTGGGAAACTGGGCCATAAGAAAACCATCTCTTATAAATCAGATGAGAGAGAAACTTGCAGGAGAACCACAAGGAAGAGCATTTAGGGCAGAACTGTTAAAGACGGTGTGAGCTGAGATCTCTCTGCTCCAGGCACGGAGGGTGTGGTGCGGTGGTCCTGCCCTGGGGAGCTGTGGTCTCCCAGTCAGCCCTGGACAGAGCTGTGGGGTCACCTGTGACCTTTTTATTTTATCCTTCCAACATCACATTTTCTATGCCTGGCTACTAATTAGGGGGTGTTGTGCTTTTCTCCTTCTCTTTCAGGCAAAAATAGACCTCTTATTAGTTGGCGATGGCGTTGTTGGGAACCGGGCTGATATTGTGCAGAAGTTATTTTCAAATGCAGCAGAAGCCACCGTGACTGTCAGTGACGTGAAGCAGGCAGCCACGTTTCTGGACGAGGGCACGTTCCACATGGTTTTCCTGAAGATGGCTTCCCTACCAACTGCTGAGGAGCTGGAAGCTGTCAAGTTAATAAGGTAACAGCACTGACGCTACCTCTTTAGAATAGATTTGTTAAAACCTATTCTATAAAAATCTTTAAAATATGATATAATTTTTACTTTAACTTTTATAATGAGGGATATTTTCATGGGCAGAATCCATATGGTTTTTTTGCCAGTTTGACGGACTATTATAAGAATTATCATTTTAACTTAAAAAGTAATAGTAATGAGCAAGAATACAAATTAATTAGTTATAATAATTTATCTGACATATAACGCTTATGTTATTCCCATAAGTACTCCTTTTTAATAACCACCACTAAAATGGTGCATCTTTTTGGACCTGAGTTATTTGCATGGTAGATAACAAAGCACCTGAGCCCTCCTTAGCTCTCCATCATGTTAGCTGAGGCTGCATCTTTCAAGAGATGCCCGAGCCTGAGGGCTCAATCTTCAGAGAGCCCTGTGGCCTTCCCAGTCCATTCAGCCCAGACTCAAGCACCTTCAATACTTCTGTTTCATCTTTTCACTCCATAGAAGGTCTATTTTCATTAGCTCCACTCCAGCACTAGAGAACCACTGAGTGGAAAGCCAGGTCCTTCCCTGCCTGACTGCATAGGATTGTGAGCTGCTTAGTGTAAGTTTAAACAGGGTTAAGTTGTAATGAATTTGTTCCCTTTCCTTGAGAAAATATGATAGAATAAGTAGAATTTTAAATAATATTGGAACATATGAGACTTGACAATTCTGAGACAAGATTGTGATCCCTGAATAAAAAAAAAAAGAGCAAATTATGTCAGGAGAAAGAAAGAAATGTTGCATTGGGTTGAAGTCAAAACCACTGAATCTTTTGTCAAAAAAGAACACACACACACACACATCAGCTATTTATGGTACCACTCAGAGGGTCGTGGGACAGCAGCTCTGTGTGGTGGGCAAGGCAGGTTGCCACTGTTCCTCATTAACAGATGAGAAAACAGGCTGTGACTTGCCTAAGGTGACATGGTTTATTTTGACAGAACTGAGACCAGAACTCTACCTTCTCCTTCATGCTATTTCTAAAAGTCTATAATTGATTACTTGGCTTCGGTATTGAACTTTCTCAAAATATGGATAGGTCCAAGAAAACATCAAATGCTTACCTTACATCTATCTCTTTTGGGTTCTTTAGGCCCCCTCCTGTGAGGAAGAAACTTCCTGTACAGTGGAAGTGTCCATTCTCTTCTCTGTTTTAGAGCACATAATTAAAAATCTATGTATACATATAAGCCATATGGGTATGTGCTTGTGTGAAGCTATTATGTACCCCAGAAAAGCCATGTTTTAATCCTGATCCAATCTTGTGGGGTCAGAGCTATTGTTTAGGATTGTTTCTATGGAGATGTGACACACCCAGTTGTGACTATACCTTTTGGTTAAATGACTTCTGAGGAGATGTGACACACTCAATTGTGGGTGTGTCCTCTTGATTAGATGGTGATGTGACTCCACCCATTCAAGGTGGGTCTTGATTAGTTTATTGGAGTCCTTTAAGAGGGAACCATTTTGGAAGAAGTGACAGAGCCTACAGAGCCAACAGAACCAATATGAGACCCAGATGTTTGTAGATGCTTGGAGTGCTGACAGAGAGAGAGCAGATGCCTAGACACAGGCAGAGCCCAGCAGACGTCATCACATGCCTTCTCATGAGATTTAAGCAAGCCAGAACCAGGAGAGAGCCAAGGGAAGCCAAGAGATGAAAGCCAGCCCTGGAGAAGCAAAATGAGGAACCCCCCAGGAACAGAGGCTGAAAGCAACGGAGCCCAGGAGCAAGGGAACAGCAGATGCCAGCCAGGTGCTGCCAGAGGTGTACTGGACAGAATCAGCTTTTTCTCGAGTGAAACTAATCTCTTGTTGGTGCCTTAATTTGGATATTTTCAAGGCCTTAGAACTTTACACTTGCAGCTGAATAAATTCCCCTTTTAGAAACCATTCCACTTCTGGTATATTGCATTCTAGCAGCTTGAGCAAACCAAAACAGATTTTGATACCAGAGAAGTGGGGTGCTGTAGTTTGCAAATACCAAACATGTTGGAATGGCTTTTTAAATGAATAAGGGGAAGATTTTGGAAGAGTTGTGAGGATCTTGATAGAGAAGGCCTAGAATGCTTTGAAGAGACTGTTGGTAGAAATGTGGACTCTAAAGATACTTCTGATAAGAACTAGGACAGAAATGATGCACATGTTATTGTAAACTGGAAGGAAGGTGATCTTTGTTTTAAAGTCACAAAGGATTTCACAAAATTGGCTGCTGATTTTGTATGGAAGGCAGATTTTAAGAGCCACAAGCTGGGATACTTAGCTAAAGAGATTTCCAATTTAAATGTGGAATGTGCGGCCTGGCTTCTTGCAGCTTATAATGAAATGCAACAGGAAAGAGATCAGCTGAGAACTGAACTCTTGGGTACAAAGAAACCAGAAATTGATGGTCTGGAAAATTCTGGACTTCCAGAAAAGGAGACCCCAGAGAATAATGTCCCACGTGACAATTTAACCAGATGTGGAAGCAGTCAGCCACAGGACAGCCACAGGTCCTGTCCTTCACAGCCACAGGACCTGTGAAGATTGAACATGGAGTTATCCAGGAAGGATTTGTGGAAAGCCCTTTTGTCTGATGGGCACGATCCATGTGTACTGCATAGGAAACCAACAAATGTTATGGGATCTGTATAAATGGAACCACTGCCAGTCTGGACTAAAAAGGACAGAAAAGGGACAGATTGAAGGAAAAATCGCTTCAGAAGCAGAACCATGGAAGGCAAGGTCTGGAGCCAGGAACCCTCAGGTCAGGAGAGTGTACCCACCCATGCATGTGGGGAGGGTGCGTTTGCCCCAAAAGCAGAGGGTGGGCCTTCCACCTCGATGCTCAGGAAGAGTTTCAGTGCCCCAGGCCTTAGAGGGGGTACAGCACATAAACCAGGGACTGGGGGAGCCTGATAGTCACCCCATTGTTCTGAGTGGGTTGAACATGTGCCGAGGAGATGGCAGAGAGCCCTGGTGCAGCCCCAATGTTTAGAGAGGGTGGAGCCGAGAAAAAGCTGGTCTTCCCAGTGTGCCACAGTGTTGCAACAAACACCCCAGCATTTGGTGAGAAGCAGGCTACTGCAGACTGTCACTTTCTAAAGCCCCAGCGGTAAATGACTCTCAGACTTTGAAATCCAATGGAATTTGCCCTACAGGTTTTAGGAACTGTTTTGGTCCAGTGACCCTGTTTTCCTTTCTATTTCTCTCTATGGAAATGGAAACTATACTGCCCCTCCTTTGTATGTTCGCAGCAGACAACTTCTGAGTTTTATAGGTCTAGAGCCAGAGAAGAATTTTGCCTTAGAACAGACCATTCCTGTAACTGACTTTGATGAGATTTTTTATTGTTTCTGACTTTGTATTGCATTTGTATTGTTACTGAAATGGTTTAAGGCTTTTGTGAAATTGTGAGAGAATGAATGTATTTTGCATTTACATGTTTTTTCTGGGGTCCAGAGGGTGGAATGTACCAGTTTGAAACTATTATGAACTCCAGAAAATCCTGATCCAGTCTTCTAGGGCCAGACCTTTTGTTTGGGGTGGGGGGGGACTTTGGATTGTTTCCATGGAGATGTGACGCACCCAATTGTGGGTGTGGCCTCTTGATTAGATGGAGATGTGACTCAGCCCACTCAAGCTGGGTCTTTAATAAGGGAAATATTTTGGAGAAACCTCAGGTTCTGATGTTTGGGGAGCAGCTGCTTCAGAGTTGACAGAGACATGGATGTTTGGAGATGCTTGGAGTGCCGACACAGAGCAGATGCCTAGACACAGGCATTGCCCAGCAGACATCACCATGTGCCTTCCTGTGAGATGCTGAGCAAGACAGGACCCAGCGTTGTGTCCCAAGGGGCTAAGTGGAGGCGCACAGACGCTTAGAGAGGAAGCCACTGGCATCAGAAGCTGGAAGCTGTGGAACTAGGAACAAGGACCAGCAGATGCCAGCCACGTGCCTTCCTAGCTGACAGGCATTGGCCTTCCTTGAGTCAGAGTATCTCTCTCTGGATGCCTTAGTTTGGACATTTTTATGGTGTTAGGACTGTAAATTTCCAGCTTAATAAATTCCCTGGTATATAAATTTCTGGTATATTGCATTCTGGCAGCTCCAGCAAACGAATATAGGCTATTTCTTGAAATAAAATGAAGTATAACCTGTTAACTATAACATCAGGCTTCTGTTAGAATAAAATGAAAACAGCTGCTTAAAAGTGTCTTAAATTTTTACTTATGGAAGAACTATGTTTTAAGCGTGGTACTAATCATTGATCAATTTCGATCATCCATAAAAATACTGGTATTTTACAGCCTGGCTTTTGCAAGAATTGAGATATCATTCAACTCTATAATCTTAATTGTAGGTTGTTAGGGATTAAATAGTGCCCCCCCCATATGTTCAGGTTCCACCCCACTGCCCCAGGATAGCTGATATGAGGCAGATGGCCTAGAGGAGGGGCTGACCTGGCGTGGCTGGTCCAGACCGTGGAGCCACGAGCCCTCCGGCCCGCCCCTTCTGAGGGGCAGTGCCCTGCCAACCCCTGGTGTCAACCTCAGCACCTCCAGGCTGAGACAGGAAATTTCCCTCACTTAAGCCCCTCAGCCTGTGGCATTTTGTCACAGGAACCCCAGGAAACTCGGACATTGGCTAACAGTCCTTACAGTCCTCTAACTTTATTTCATTTCACGAATGCTTCCAGAGGGTGGGTTTTTGTTTTGTGTGCTGTATGGCGGGGTTGCATTTCATTATTTTTCCACGTGAATATCCTGTTATTGCAGCACCGTTTGTTGAATTGTTTGATTGTTTTGTTTGTTTTGGGGGGAAGTGCATGGACTGGGAATTGAACCTGGGTCTCCCACATGGCAGGTGCGAAGTCTACCACTGAGCCCCCTCGCACCCCCAGAGGATGTATTTTAATGGAGCTGAATCATGTAGACACAGCCCAGGTGGTAAAATAGTTAAGGTCGTCCTAGGTTTCATGTGCTTGTTTCCCGAAGACGAGGGATGTTTGGCCTTGGTGTCCATCTGTCCTCAAGATTGAACCCCACTCGAAGGGTGGGTAGCTTAGCATTCAGACCCATCCTGACACTTGATCGGCTACAGGTGGGCTTCACTGGAGGGTAGCTGGGGTGACTTCCTGATCTGTGCTGATGACAGGGATCCAGGCATCCACCCCAGCTAGTGTAAAGCTGGGGATTTGAAAGTCATCAGGGCATATAAATCTATGCATTCAAATGTAACATATTTTAGAGTCAATAAAATCATTTTGCAAAAATAGATATAGGATGACTTTTGAAAGCAAACAATCTGGGTTGGTTTTTTTTTTTAATTCTCTAATTGTAGAGTATGTAAATTTATGGTAATCTAGTTTTTGTGGGTAAAGTTTTTCTTTATAAATTTTGAACTCAACTACCCGATCATTTTCTCTCAGTGTTCAGTCCATCTTTCCTTCCACCTCTCTTCCCTCCCCTTCCCTCTTCCACACCTCCGTTGTGCCCCGCACTCGCCACATGCACCCGAAACCTCACCCATGGCAGGCGTCCATCACTGTCCATCCTGCCCCTCCCACCAGGCCGAGGCCGACATGCCTTTCCTACCTTCACGTTTCTCAACCTAGTTTGTAGCAATCTGGATTTACCTTTCCCTTCCCTCTTTTTTCTTTTTTTGGTCTCATTATTTATTTATCAGTTCAAACAAAAGACATGTCATTTGTCCTATGGAATGTCCCACATTCCGGATTTTCCCCTTTAGTGTGGTTTAAAATGTCCCTTTCCCCCTGAAGTTCATGTAAACTGGTCAGATCCGGAATCTGGATCTTTTTTCTCAACTTTTTTTTTTTTTTTTTTAACTGCCTGGGCATCAGGAAGTGAACCCAGGTCTCCAGCATGGCAGGCAGGAGCTCTGCCTGCCGAGCCACCCTGGATCTTTCTTTGAAGCCAGAATAGAAGTAGTATATCTTTTCACTTGCTGATTTGTAATATTACTTTCACTAAATTTCCACATTAATGCCACCATTTTAAATTCTAAAGGAATAAAATCCCTGTAGTTTATTCCTAATAAGCTGAACTTTTGAATCCAAATTTTTAAATGATTTTACTTCATTTTAACTTTTTTTTCCTCTCAGGTTTGGCAAGAAGAAAAACACACATTTGCTGTTTGTTTTTATAATTCCTGAAAATTTCGAAGGTATGTTCCTGATGGATATACTATTTGTTTTTTTTTTCCTCCAGAGAAAAAATCATAAGGTCAATATTTAATGCAAAGATTCTTAGATTGTATTTCAGGGCATGGAGCTGATATTATTTTAACTGAACCATTGACAATGGAGAAAATGAATTTTGTGGTAAATTACTGGAGAACATATTTCTCAAATACTGGTAAGTGAGAAAAATTTTCCAAAAGTTTGAAAAATTCTAATTAAAATTTTACCAGAAGTATATACTTTTTAAGGTCCATTTATGCCTCTTATTTTTTATTTGTATACTGTGCTCTGTAAGGAGCATGTGGTCCGTGTTAATCATAGTCCGAGGAGACTGGTTAAGGAAAATAAAGACTGAAACACATTTGTTACCTGAAGAAAAGCCCACACCTTCCGAGGCTGACACGCGCCCTGAGGAGCAGGAGAGGCGGGCGCTGCAGCGTCCCTGCTTTGTCCCTGCGTGGCAGCCCGCGCGGTTGCTCCCTCGGCGTCGGCACCCAACGAGTTGGCCTGTGGCCCCAAAGGCCCTGTGGGCCTGGCTGCATTGCCACGTGCTTGCTTAGGTTCCCCTCATGGGCACAGGGCGCATCCTGGGTAAATGGTGGAGCCTTTTTTAGCTTTCTAGCCTGGGTGGTTTCATGCTTCTTGGACTGAAATCTCTACTTTGCTTCTTATTTTCAACGGCAGCCACCTCGGCGTCAGGGCTTGTGGGTTTGGCAGTCAGTGGTTTTTAGAACTAACACGGCCGCCCTTTGATTAAACTTTCAGGTGAGAATGAAAGTGCCTCAAGGCCTGGGGAACCTGGGCTGCCCCCGCAGATGTCTTGCAGTGAACACCTGGGAAACTTCCCGACAGACCTAGTCACTGGGTTAGTTTTGTTTTGTTTTGTTTTGTTTTGTAATTCTTCATAATAGCAGTTTTTACGTGACCATCTTATGAACACTGCCCACAGGACTTGAGTGTGGAACTCCGGCTAAGTGGTGGGCTGATGCGAAAGACAGAAGAGGCTGTGGCTGGGAGAGGCGCCGCCTTCCCACGCTCAGAGTTGGGCTGGGCTCACGCTTGGGAGTGGGGGTTCAGCCTGGGAGTGGGGGTTCAGCCTCAGAAGCGCTGCCCAAGTCACAGGTGGTCACAGAGGGCAGGTGTGTCAGCAGCACCCAGGTGATTCTCTTTCAGAATGGTAGACTCCTTTCTTCAAACAAAAAGTTCACCTGGAACCCCAGCGTTTAACCAGACAAGAGAAGCCTCACCCATTACTCACCTACCTGTCGGCTTCTCTCTGGCCCCGTCCTCCACGCCCAACTATCAAAACCACCCTTAAAAAGGATCTAGAGTTTCCTTATTACACATTAGATAACCTTCAGAATAAGCTTTGGGGTATGCAAGGCACATTTTAGTCGTCTGCTTGTATCTGCCAGTCTCACCCACACACAGGTGCCAGAACTGGCCTTCGAACTGCGCCGCTCGGAGGGCAGGCCCCTCCATGCCAGGGCTGTTTGCTACAAGCTAATGCTTACTACATTTCTTCCCTTCATTTTGAGCCAGTTTCCAAGGCAGTTTTAAATAGACTTCAGGGCTACAAAAAATGGACACAACTGCTGAGGGCATGAGTACTGAGGATGGTAAGAACTTTAAGTCACTTCTGCAATTTGTGGAACACGGCGGTCAGCTATTTGTAGAATCGTTACCGTCTGCTGTTTGGAACAAGGAAGAGACTTGACAGCCCATCAGTGCAGTTGATCCAAAGGTGACCACTCTTAGTGCAGAGATTTCAGCAGCTTTCTTGATCTTCTTTAACATTTTAGCCTCAAAGAGATTTACCATATTAAACCTTATTTTGGATATGAGGTTGGGAAGCATTTTGGAAAGCTTCTTACTTTTCTTGTATTGCTTGCAGCTGCTTTTTGATCACTATTCAGCTCAAATTTTTCTTAGTCTTTCCTCAAAATCAGGCCACTAAATTTTCAAATCAAGTTATGTTTCTTTGGGCGAAAGAAAATAAGATTAGCTTGCAAGTTTCTGAGAGAACAAGTTTTTAAAAAACAGTCCAAATGCCTACAGAAGTTCCAGAAAAATAGTAAAGCCAGAAAATGACCATTAAATGACTGTTTAAAATGTCGGGAAACTGCCCTTTGCTGATCAGCTTAGAATAGGGTGTATGGGGCTCTCCACTCCATCCTGCTTATTTCTTTTGAAGGGTGGCTGTGGCCACATCACGTGGGATACTCATAACCAATGTTTTAATCCTGCCTGGTGTCTCTTATTCTTTTTTGTTATATTTTTGAATTTTGATCAGTCATTGAATTCACGATGATTATGAACCAAATGTGTAGGTTAAAGCGCTCGGATGAAGCAGGAGACTCGCTGGCTGGGTGAGAACCCTGTTTAACGTATGGTCCGATTTCCTCTTGTTCTAGTTCTGGATCTCTAGGAGGTGAACTCGGACTGGAATTAAAGGCTCCATTGACTGATTTCAAGAAAAGCAAAAAGATTTCTCTTCTTCATTCAAGCAAGGAAAAGCTGAGAAGGTGAATTTTGATACAGCTCTTTTTTCACATTATTCCTTTGTAAGGAGAAATGATTTCTGTGAATTTCATACTTTTTTGTGATATTGTTAAAATTCTATGTGAATCAGTATACCTGGCAACTAAATTGATGCCATTCATGTCTTCTTTCATTTAGCAAAAATCTGTGAATACCCACTATCTCCCAGATGTGGTTGGAGAACTGAGATAAAAAACTGTTCAGCGTTCAGAGAGGTCTTACCGTACTGCTGAGAACAGACTGTACAGGCTGTTAAGTGGACAGTTATGTTTTAATAAATGTCATTAAAAACACAAAGTAAGCACAACAGGAAAGTTTTCTAAAACAGAATGAGGAGCCAGGGAAGGCTTTCTTGAGAAGGTGATAGCTGAGTTGGCGTTTAAGCAAAAAGTCAGTCTTCATTCAGTAAAGAATTCAGAAAAGGGCGTGTCATATGGTGGGAATAGCAGGCACAGAGGCTAAAAGTATAAGAAAGTACACAAACTTTTTAGAACTGCAGTGGTTCTATTTGGTTGGCAATGAGAGCACAAGTGGGAGAGACAAGATGGGAGGTAGGAGCTAAGGGCTGAGTACGTCATGCTGAGAAATTTAGATTTTATCCTGAACTCTTATGGAGCCACAAAAGAAATTTAATGTAGTGGGTGACATGATAAGATTTATACCTTAGAGTGAACACTCCAGAAGGATATGAGATAGTGAACTGGAGAGTCATTGAGTCTTGTGGCCACTATATAATAAGTAGTAATTAGGAATAAATAATAAGAAATGACGGGATCCTGAACTATGGAACTAACAATGGAATGGAAAGAAATAAGCCAACTCTGGAGGTACTAGAATCAATGTGAGTTGAAGACAGATGTCTGGAATTGGCTGAAGGAGGAGTCGAGTAACTCCCGGGCAGCTGGTAGAACCGTTGGCTGAGCTAGGAAGTACAGTAGGCTGGCGGGGTGGGAAATGAATATGTTTTTATTGTAGGTCTTGTTGAGTTTGAATACCTGTAGGTTTACGTGAAGCTGTCTGTTAAGGAATTGGCGTTTTGGTTCTAGAGCGAGATCTAAATATGTACCCAGAGCCAAAAGGATGCGGCGTTTATTAGGAGCAGTGGGGATAGGGTGGCGTATATGATAACTGTAAAAAGCACACAGGAGAAGAAAACTGTGGGGAAGATCTCACCATTTAAGGGCAGCCTGGACGGAATTGGGAGAAAGAAAGAGTTACCAGGGAGATGAGAACACCAAGAGGGAATGTTCTTGAGGCCAGGAGAGGAGCAGGTTTCTGAAGAAACCAGCAATAAGGAATGTCACCTGGCACAGAGGGGTTGAGTAATGCAAGAACTGACGATTGACTATTTTTAGCAAGTCCTAAATGTCATTGATCTTAGGCAAAAATAATTTCCTTGGAGTGGTTAGGGAAGATGCACCATTGCAGAAAGATGAGACGTGAATGTGGGTGCTTAGGTGAGAGGCAGGAGAAGGTGAAGGGATGTGGTATTTAAGAGGAGACTTAGGGTAAAGGGAGAGATTTTGATCAAGCTGGGACAGACTTGAATGTTTTTATATTCC
Organism: Myrmecophaga tridactyla; assembly: GCA_004026745.1. Lineage (NCBI taxonomy): Eukaryota > Metazoa > Chordata > Mammalia > Pilosa > Myrmecophagidae > Myrmecophaga > Myrmecophaga tridactyla. The sequence continues at coordinate 13,785 of PVIY010044254.1, forward strand.
GAAAGAAAAGAGCTTGGAGGAAGACAGTGGTCTTGAAAATACTCATGTTCTGACTATTCCTGAATAAAAATACCCCCCTCCCCTACTGGCTTGAAACAACCAGCATTTCATTGTATCTCATGGCTTAGGCAGAGTCCAGCTGGGCAGACCTTCTGCCCTGTGTGGCATGAGCCAAGGTCAGTTGGTGGAGTTCAGCCTGGGAGGGTGCCACGGAGGGGGGCGGGTGTCTGAGACATCACTTGTCTGAACTTTGGATGGAGGCTGGAAGGTGGGCTCAGCTGGACTGTCACCCCGAGCCTGCCTCATGTGGTCGTCTCCAGGCTGTTGGACATCTTACATGGTGGCTCACAACTCGGAGAGCGAGTGCTTCAAGAGGCAGGAGGGGCAGCTGCCAGCCTCTTAAAACGTGGGTCTGGAAACTGTCCCAGTGTCACTCCACCACGTGCTGTTGGGCGAAGCAGATGCAGGTTCGAGGGCACAGAGCCTCTGCCTCTCGGTGGGGCACTTGTGACCGGGGATGGGGATGGACCTTGAGGAGGCAGAAGGTTCTGGAATCCCAAACCAGGTGAAGGAATACCTATTCCACTAAAACTGCAGAGCAGGAGCTAAGGCTCAGTGTGGATACAGGTGAAGATTTTTGGTGGGACAGAGAGGGAGAGGGTGTTGAGGAGTCCTGCCAGCGGCCTCTGCTTCTGGTGAAGGTTAGTGGGTGGATGGTGGGCTGGTTTGACCCAAGGGGCTTCACTCACATGCCTAGTACCTTGGCCAGGTGACAGCTTAGCGCCTGCTGACCAGTGTTGTTATGAGAAATGAGAAAAATACAGTGCAGTGAGGATTTGTTAAGCTATGTGTTCTATAATTGTATTCTAAAACTGTGTCCTGCCTACTTTATTTGGTGTCAGATGGTGGTGGTATTAATAAATGCTTTTAAAAAATATTAGGATATGGTACTTTTCCCCCTTATTTTTCTTGTCCACATCTAATGTTGGAAATTCTTTATTGCTCCCTCAAAGTTGTGTGGTATTTTTTGTTTTTATCTTTATTATTTAATGATTGGTGAAAATTAAAATTTGAGAATCATTTGTCTAGTAGACCAAAAAGATACAGTTGGGTTTCCACCTATGGTGATGTCTGAATGACTAGAACTCTCTGTTTCCCCAAAACAAAAGTTGTGACCAGGACCCCCTCTTCCCCATCAGAGATGTGCCTGGGTGGTGCCAGCTGGGAACACCCCAACCTACGAACTCTGGCCTCTCCCTTCTCTTAACCCTGCTGGTTATGTCTTTCTCTCCTAAAACGGATGCTTCTAGGAATAGTTAACTAATTCTGATATTCTTGGGGAAATCACTTTCCTTGTGCATTTTGTAAATATATAAATATATTTTATACTGTTAAAGTGTGTGCTTTTCAAAATGGTGGCATCACTTTGTGTGTCCCTGAGTCTGACATGATGGTTTGAAATTTTCAGAATGTCTGCTCACTTGAAAAAGAAACACACTTGAGCTTTGCAGCAGTTTCCAAGAAATGAAGGCTTTTCTGGACTGGTCAAGTTGTAGAAAATCAAGGAAGGAAAAGCAGGAAGTTCTCAGAGGGCCCCGCGTAATGTCTGGCCCAACTCACTTTGTTTTGATGTTTCATCCTTTTTATTTATTGGTGGGCTGAATTTGCTAGTACTTTGTTGGCCGTTTCTGTATCTGTGCTCATGAAAAGTATTGTTTTTGTCTGGTTGCAGTGTCAGGGAGATGCTGGCCTCATAAAATGAAATGTAAAGTCTTCTTTTCTGGTCAGTTTCCTGAAAGAGTTTGTGTGGGATTGGTATGTTGGGCAGAATTCAGCAGTGGAGTCATCTGGGCTCAGTTTTCCTGTGGGGAGGTTTTAGTTACGAATTCAATTTCTTAATGATGATAGGATTATTCAGATTTTCTGTTTTTCCCCATGTCATTTTTGATGGTTTATGTCTTCCCAGAAACATGGCTGTTTAAGCTAAGCTGGCATATATATTGGCACAGAGTACTCGTGGTGTGTCTTGGTGTCATTTTACATCTCTGGGTCTGAGGAGTGTCCCTCTTTCATCTTGGTATTGATAATTGCCATTTTCTCTTTTCTTGCTAAGTCTAGAATAGGAGTTATCAGTTTTAGTCATCTTTTCATTAAACCAGCTTTTAAGTCATTGATTTTTCTCTATTGTTTGTACATTTTAGATTTCATTAATTTTCATTCTTTGTCATTTCCTTCTTTCTTTGCAGCTCTTATCTGTCTTCTTAGGGTAAAAACTTAAATCCCTGATTTTAAACTGTTGTTCTTTTCTATTATAAACACTTAAAGCTGTATGTTTTCCTTTATAAAAGTTCCCCTCTAAACAATGCTTTATTGGCCTCTCATAAATTTTGTTATATTGCGTTTTCATTATTATTCAGTCCAGAATATTTTCTCATATCTCTTGTGATTTTTTTGATCAATGGTTATTTGATCATTGATCATATTTAAGAGTGTGCAGCTTAATTTCCATACCTGTGGAGATTTTCCTGGTATTGATTTCTAATTTGATTATGATGGAATGAGAGAACATACTCTGTCAGGTTTCCATCCATTAATATTTTCTGGGCTTGTGTTATGGCCTAAAGCATGTCTGACTTGGTGAATGTTTCATTTGCACTTGAAAAGAAATGTTTTCTGCTCTTTTGGGTATGGTGCTCTATAAATACTAATTAAGAAGTGCTCAGTAGCATTTTTCATATATTCTGTACCTATATTGAGTTTTTGAAGGGCTAAAATCATCAGTTATGGTTGTAGAGAAGTCTGTTTCTCCTTTCTTTCTGTTAGTTTTTGCTTTGTGAATTTTGAATTGAATTGATCCATTTCTCATTAGGAAATACCCTTTTATTTATCTGTGCTAATACTCCTGGATATTAATATAGCTTTCCTGTGATTGGTATTTGCATGCTTTCCTTTTACCCATATATATCTTTATATTTAAAGAGTGACCCTTGTGAACAGCACATAGTTGAATCTTGTTTTATTTGCAATTTTGACAATCTCTGCTGTTCAGTTTAATGTACACATAATTATTTTATGGTTGAATTTAGGTCCACAGTTTTTGTATTTGTTTTCACTAGTCACATCTGTCTTATTTTTCCTTTTTTCTCTCTCATTGCTTGCATTCTTTTGGATTAATTGAATACATTTTAATATTTCTTTAAATGCCTTCCATTGGGGTTTTTAGCTGAAGCTGTTTTCTTATAGTGACCTCTGCCCTAGTTTGCCAGGTCTGCTCTAACCCTTAGGACCACAGGCTGCTCGTCTCACACTGAAACTGCAGCTTATTGTCGGACAGTTTTGGAGCCTCAAAGTCCCAGGCCAGGGTGTGGCAGGACCAGGCTCCCTGGGCAGCGCAGCACTCTGGGTGGCGGGCACACGGCTCAGCCTTGGCGGGGGTTAGGGCGCACCTGCTTGGCCCCAAATTCCTGCACCGGGAGAGCTGAAGGCTGGACCGATAGCCTCACCTTTCCCGTGTGCCCCAGCCAGGGTGGCCTCAGCTGCGCATAGTTCCCGCGGCCCCTCTCGCCCCGGCGGCACTGCCCAGACCCGGGGACGGAGCTGCCCGTCGCGTGGGTCACTCGCGCATGGAGACGCTGTGCGTCGTCGGGCCCGAGCAGGGACGTGGCGTCGCTGACCCCGACGGTGGTTCTCTGCGCAGAGAGCGCATCCGGCAGTGCTGCGAGCAGCTGCGGGCCCTCCTGCCCTACAGAAAGGGGAGAAAGAACGACGCGGCGTCCATCCTCGAGGCCACGGTGGACCACGTGAAGGACGTCCGGGAGAGGCTACCTCCGGCTGCCGTGGGGCAGGTGGGTCACTCGGCCTGGCGGGTCCCCCGCGCGCTCCCGCCTGGCCTTCTATTTATGTTATAAAAACACCTACCCGTATATACAAATGCTTACATCTCTGTGCATGTGTGTTGTGATAACATATGTATTACACAGAATTTCCCATGGTAAACATGTTCCCTGTGGGCACCTCAGTGGGCCAGCCTGGCCCCAGCTGGCACCGGAGCTTTCGGGACACACGGGAGCTCAGTCCCGGCCACATCAGATCCCGGCCCGGCCCCTGTCACGCAGACCTCGCTGTCTCCGTGAACGCGCGTGCCTCACCTCCATGTCGCGCAGGGCTCAGTGCTTGGTTCCTTTTCACGATAAAGAGCATGCTGTGTGCAAGTGTGTGTGCATGCACATCCACACGCGCACTTGCGTGCATCTCTTAGGTCACGGAGGCGCTCCAGAGCAATCGGAGGTTTTGTAAGAAGCAGCCGCCGCTGGAGCAGCCGCACCCCACCGGCGCCGTCGTGGCGCAAAGGTAGGACCGGCCCGGGAAGGTCAGGGCTGCTTTCCTCGGGTGCACCGAACCCCCGGGCAGCGCATCCTCCAAGCGCGGGAGGCACCTGTGCTCGGCTGCCCCCCAGGTCCCCGGAGCCGGGTCAGCAGGGCTGGGGTGGGGGCGGGCCCTGCAGCAGACCCAGGCCGTCCAGCTAGGGGCTCTTCGAGAAACCCCCACGGGATGCGCCGTGCCGAAGGCTGCTTTTTGGTGAAGATTATTAGGAAAAGCGAACACGGGACACGCGAGCAGGAAGAGCACACGGTTCTCCGGGCCCGAAGGCGGGGCGGGCCCCTCCCGGGCCCCTCCCGGGCCCCTCCCTCCACCTGCAGTAGACCCTGCATGGCAGGGAAGTGGTGGGACCGCGCCGGGAGCCTCAGGTCTTCCACTGGAGACGCGTAAAGTAACTCTTTGTCTTCAAGAGACACCGGCGTGCAGACCAGCGCGAGCGCACCCGCGGGAGGGTCCCGCCTCCTGGCAGGTAGGTACGGGGATGTGTACCCTGTTTCCGCGGCGCGGGACCCCTGGGAAGGTGAGCGGGGCCTGCCCGCGGGTGCGGGTGGGGGGCGCCGGGTTGACGCCCACAGGCGGCGGGCCCAGGGATCTAGTCTGGCACAGCTCTCACCTTGTCTGCTCACCTGCCACCTCCGCAAATCCTGCGCTGGGCTCCGACTGAAACTGCCGGAGGCTGTCCTCAGCCCTGGCCTTGCTCCATGCCCTCCACCCCTTCCGTGGCCTTTTTGCTTTTGGCCTGTTTCCCTGACCCTGAGGGCAGGGATTTCTCCTCCAGTGCCGGGGCTGGATCTGTAGAGCCTGGAGCAGGGACCGGCGCTAAGTTCGTGTTCTAGAAATTGCTGCTGTCTGAGTGAATAAATGATCAAGGTGATGAGTGAAGATCTGGGTTATGGAGAGAGAATCACAGGCGAATGGGGAAACCTGGGGTGCTTGCAGGGCCTCGGGTCACCCTGCTGGGGCTGGCGCTGATTACCTGTCCCTGCCCCTGCTGTGTCCCCATGTCTGCGTCTCTCTATCTGGGGGGTGGGGTGCCTCCGCACTTGGGGCAAATTCCTGCTTCTCTGGGGCCAGTCACCACCTTCCAGGACACAGGAGGGTGGGCAGAAAACACAAAGTCTCGCAGAGTAGTGGTGAGGATGGATTTCAGGTGGAGTAGGCAGGGAGAGGGTTCGCAGACAGTGGGAACGTTGCCACTATTATGACGAGACCCCAGAAGCACACCTGCCAGGGTCAGCATGCACAGCCCCCTCCCGGCCAGTCCCTGAAGAGCCTGTGCTGGGAAAGGCAGAAAGTGGCATTGGCAGTGATGGCATCGAGCTTGTCAGTGGAAGGTTAATTCATGCCTGCTTTGCTCATCTGGAGAAACCCAGTTTAGACACATTTCCTTTCCAAACAGTTAGATATTTTTAGCATTTTGCATTAGGATTATAAGGAAAATGTGTCTTGCGGGACAGATGTTCGTGGCCTGTGTTGCACACGGCTAGGCCTGCATGCGCGGTATGTGTGGGAATGAGAAGATGGAGAAAATCCCGGAGCCAGAGCAAAACACACAGCTCTTGGGATTCTGGAAGGTTTCTCTTCCCTGGGGAGCCAATGTCCTGCATGCCTCCATTGCGCATCGGTCCATGGGTGAGATGGCGGAGCCGCCGCCTGCCCTGTGTTGC
>PVIY010044255.1:0-13084 GCA_004026745.1 Myrmecophaga tridactyla
CCCCCCCCCTTATTCTGCTACACAAGATAGGAGTATGGACATCATCCTTGAGTCTTCTGTCTTTCTCAAAGCCCACATCCAATAAGACACTAAACACTGTCCTTTTGGCATATAGTGTCTTCTATCATATTTATAGCTGCCAATTGTCTGCAGCACCAGTCTTTCTACACTAGGGGATATTCCCACATTTTGGCTTCTATTTCTCCAAGTAGTTATCTTCAAATTCTGTCATATGCTTTCCTTCAAAAGGTGAAACTTAATTCCTCTCCCCTAACTATGTGCTGGATTTAGTGACTCCTCTCTAATAAATATACAACATATTGCTGAAGGGACAGTGTGTATGGTAGGGGGCAGTCCCGGCATAGCTTGCCACCTTTCCCTGGGACCCACAAATACATCCTGTGCTCAAGAACAAGTGTTTCAGCCTGGTGGGATAAAACCCAAACCCTTAGTAGATAACGGAACTGCTGTTACGGTCCTTCCTTCCTCTTTTGTCCCAAGCATATGTAAACATTCACCGGACACAGTCTGAGTCTGATGGGCATGCTTCACAAAACCCAGTTCACACCCTGGCAGGGAGGGATGAGGTTTCTCCACACACGCATAAGAGAGGGATGCTGTATATAAATAATGGGAGACCCACTGGCTATGAGAAACCAAACCCACAAGAGAAGCTGACTTTGCTCTGGCTCTTCGCTATGTAAGTAAAATGTCCTAACAGAGCCTGGGTGAGTCATGCTTTTGCTGGTGACCCAACACCTCTATTGGAGTGTGCTGACATTTCTTTAGTAGTCTCTCCTTCTGAGCATCAGTGTGCAAGTTCTAAGACCGGGTCATAAAAGAATTTACAGTTTCCTCTGTTACTGTCACCCTTTGATGACAAAGAAGCCAGTTGCCCTGTTGTGAGAACTCATCATACAACTGTCTGCAAGGGCTTATGCACAGTGTTGCGCCAAGGCTTCCTGCCAATGTCATGTGAATGAGCTATCTTAGAAGCAGGTCCTCCAGCACAAGTCAAGCCTTCAGATGACTGCAGCCCCAGCTGATCTCTTGACCTGAACCCACTGAGAGATCCTGGGCCAGAAGTACACCCGGAAGCTGTTCCCAAATTACTGACCCGTAGATGTAATAAACGTTCATCGTTTTAAACCAGTAAATGTGGTGGCAGTTAATTATGCAGCAATGGAAAACTACCACACTGGTATAGTAGGCGTCATGCAAATGTCCAGCCTCTCTTGCAGATAGGACTGCCAGTCTGAAACAGCTGTGTGAGATTTTGATCCTAACGTGAGCAATGAGAAAATAGGCTTTGGGGTTAGGAGAGATGGAATGGGTCCCACGTTTGCTAGTTGAGGTAATTATCTTCCATGGGGGCAAGTCCAGGTTTTTGACAAAGAAATAATATCATAGTATGGTAGTTCTTTCCAGTTCTTATTGGATCAGAATCAGCCAAAATTTCTTTTTTCTTCAGGACAGTTCTCTGGTTTGATTTGCAGCATTTTTTTCTTGGAGGCTTAGCCCAGAGCTTGCTTCTAAGGCATCCTAAAAATTCTATGAACACCAGAACTTTTTAATACCCAGGCTTAGTCATTCAGTCTTTACTTTCAACTAAACTGACTTCTTAAATATCTTCTAAAACCCATCATCTATCTCCCTGGGTTCAATGACTATGTCCAAAAAATTTAACTTTCCTTTCTAGATAACATCACCCAACCCTCAATGCAGTTTTCAAAGGGCAGGAAGAAGAGACTTTTTAATGACTAAATCTGCTCCTATTAATGCACTGCTAGAGACATTCCAATAATCATTTCTGTAAATTGCAATTGCACAATTTCTTGCAGACCTATTTATATTGTAACACCTGCTTCCTACTTCAACTTCTGCTCTCTTCCCTCCTTCCTTTTACTTCTATGCACTTAAATCTCCCTTAAGTTCTGTGTTCATGCATGCTCCCTCTGCCAACCACACTTTCACATTTGCTGCTGCCTGTTTCTGAAACACTATAACTATCACGCATTTGCTCAACTAACTCGCACAGATTCCTGAAATGCCAGTTTAGCAGTTCCTTCTGGAAGCTTTCCCTGCCCCATAAGTCCTACATGCTCCCAGTATCCTGCACTTTCCCTGTCTTAGCCATTAGTGGCATTCGCTCCCCACTAGATTGGGAACTCTGTGGCAGCAGGGACCAAGCCTATTTTTTTTTTTCATTGTACCTGGCACCCATCACAGTGCCAGCAAGTAGAAAGTATTCAATTATTACTTATTTAACGAAGTTTCAAGACTCATGATTATATGTTTCACTTTACTTTCTAGTTCATGTAGCTGCTGAAATAGAATCAATAGCCATCAACAAGCATAAGTAAAACTGAATTATCACCAGCTAATATAATCTGCCATAGTTCATCACCTTCCTAGCTATTAGAAAGGGTTCCTAACTATCTTCTTTAAGAGCTGTCTTCTTTACCAGGATACACCATTAAAGAAAGTAATATCTCTGTTTTATTTAAAAGATAATAACAAGGGCATACAAATTGCCTGGAGCAGAGAGTGTTCAAAATATTTAATGAATCAATGAAATTAATGAAATATTTTTCGTTCCTTTTGGATTTTAAGGCAGATTAAAAGTTTAAGTTTACCTTGTATCTCTTTCAGAGTATAAGGCCCACCTTTAAAAATTTAGATTTAACTCCCATTTCTCCCCCAAATCAAAAGAAAACAAAAGACAAAGCTGACTATCCTATAATATATAAGAAAACAAAAGACAAAGCTGACTATCCTATAATATATAAAATAAAGGTGTAAATTCAACAGCCATGTAAGATACATATATAAATTCTTTGGTTTTTTTTTTTTTTTTTTGGGGGGGGCATGGTCAGGCTCTGGGAATCGAACCTGGGTCTCCAGCATGGCAGGCAAGAATTTTGCCACTGAGCCACTGTATTAGTTAGCGTTCTCTAGAGAAACAGAATCAACAAGGAACACTCGCAAATATAAAATTTATAAAAGTGTCTCACGTGACCACGAGAATGAAAAGTCCAAAGTCCACAGGGCAGACTGTGAAGCCAATGATTCCGATGGGGGGCCTGGATGAACTCCACAGGAAAGGCTCACCAGCCAAAACAGGAAGGGCCTGTCTCTTCTGAAACCTCCTTAAAAGGCTTCCAGTGGTCAGATTAAGCATTACTCATTGCAGAAGACACTCCCCTTTGGCTGATTACAAATGGAATCAGCTGTGGATGTAGGTGACATGATCATGATTTAATTCTATGAAATGTCCTCATCGCAACAGACAGGCCAGCACTTGCCCAACCAGACAAACAGGTACCACCACTTGGCCAAGTTGACACATGAACCTGACCATGACAGTCCACCCCTTGTCAACTTGGCAGCTATACATACCACCTTAAACCATACCTAATTTCTAAATTAAAAACAATCAAGCACACATTTTTTCTTTCACCTAACAATACTCAACTGTCATGCATATAACTGGAAACACATTAAATCTTTCCAGAATAGGGTGCAAATCCTCGGGTAATATTCATTCTTAAATTTGATATCTTACAACTTAAATGGTATAACATGAACAAAACAGCATTACAGTCCTCGTTTCTGTAACTGATCACGAGGGCGAAGTTCATATTTATCACTACTTTCTTCCACTACCCATTCCATGTTCCTTTTACCCTCAGCAAGCACTTCAGCTGGCCGTGGTTCTTTGCCTGGTGGGGTGACCCAAACCTTCATTCCTGAAGTTTCAGAGCCATTGGTAGTTCTGCCTGGATTGGGTTGTTGCAGTTTTCCATTTATTTTAATCACAGGGCATGGTAATACTAAAAGACACCCTAGGAGATCTCCTATATTCCAAGAAACCTCTTCTTTATCTCCATTATGTAGTTGCAGTCCTACTTCCCCCTGATAGTCAGGGTCAATCACCCCAGATAATAATGTAATCTCCTTCTTGGCTTGTTGATCCAGTGACATAAGTAGCCCAAAGTGACCAAGTGGCAGTCTTAACTTCCAGTTCAATGGAATCATTGTTGTTTCTCCTGGAGGAAGCACTCCCCATTTTGGAACTAAAACCTGTAGACCAGCAGAGCTCAGGGTCGCAGAGACAGGAAGCAAATTTTTTTCCAGTGGATCACTAGGGGTAAAAGTGAGTGGTACCACTCCCATTTCCACCCCTTGGTTCCTGGACCCATGGTCCTGGCTATGGGAGGAACATACAGCAACATACAGCGGATGCTGATTCAGAGCTTATACAGCTTCCTGGAAAACATTACCCCAGTCTTTCAAGGTATTGCCACCTAGTTGGCACCACAATTGAGTTTTCAAAAGGCCATTCCAACGTTCTATCAATCCAGGTGCTTCTGGATGATGGGGAACATGGTAAGACCAGAGAATTCCATGAGCATGTGCCCATTCCCATAATTCATTTGCTGTTTAGTGTGTTCCTTGATCAGAAGCAATGCTATGTGGAATACCACGATGATGGATAAGGCATTCTGTAAGCCCACAGATGGTAGTTTTGGCAGAAGCATTGTGTGCAGGGAAAGCAAACCATATCCAGAGTATGTGTCTATTCCAGTTAGAACAAACTGCTGCCCCTTCCATGCAGGGAGTGGTCCAATGTAATCAACCTGCCACCAAGTAGCCAGCTGGTCACCTTGGAGAGTGTTGCCATATATTGGGGGCTGAGTGTGGGTCTCTGCTGCTGTCAGATTGGGCACTCAGCAGTGGCTGTAGCCAAGTCTGCCTTGGTGAGTGGAAGTCCATGTTGCTGAGCCCATGCATAACCTCCATTACTACCACCATGACCGCTTTGTTCATGAGCCCATTGGGCAATTACAGGAGTTGCTTGGGAAAGAGGCTGACTGGCACACACAGAATGGGTCATCTTAGCCACTTGATTATTAAAACCTTCTTCTGCTGAAGTCACTCTCTGGTGTGCATTCACATGGGACACAAATATGTTCATGTTTTTAACTCACTCAGAAAAGTCTATCCACATACTTCTTCCCCAGACCTCTTTGTGACCAGTTTTCCAATTACGGTCTTTCCAAGTCCCTGGCCATTCAGCCAAACCATTAGCAACAACCCATAAGTCAGTATACAAACGTACCTCTGGCCAGGTTTCCTTCCAAGCAAAATGAACAACTAGGTACACTGCTTGAAGTTCTGCCCACTGGGAGGATTTCCCCTCACCACTGTCCTTCAAGGACACCCCAGAAAGGGGTTGTAGTGCTGCAGCTGTCCACTTTCGGGTGGTACCTGCATATCGTGCTGAACCATCTTTAAACCAGGCACCAGTTTTCTCTTCCTCATTCAATTCACTGTAAGGAACTCTCCAAGAGGCCATAGTTCTGGTCTGGGAAACAGAAGGTAATGTGGCAGGAGTGGGGGCTATGGGCATTTGGGCCACTTCCTCATGTAACTTACTTGTGCCTTCAGGACCTGCTCTGGCCCTATCTTGTATATACCATTTCCATTTTACAATGGGGTGCTGCTGCGCATGCCCAACTTTCTGGCTTGGTGGGTCAGATAATACCCAGCTCATGATAAGCAACTCAGGTCTCATCGTAGCTTGATGACCCATGGTTAAGCGTTCAGTCTCTACTAAGGTCCAGTAGCAGGTCAAAAGCTGTTTCTCAAAAGCAGAGTAGTTATCTGCAGCAGATGGTAAGGCTTTGCTCCAAAATTCTAAGGGTCTGCATTGTGATTCTCCTGTAGGGGCCTGCCAAAGGCTCCAGATAGCATCCCTATTTGCCACTGACACTTCCAGCACCATTGGATCTGCTGGATCATACAGCTCAAGTGGCAGAGCAGCTTGGACAGCAGCTTGAACCTGTCACAGAACCTCCTCTTGTTCAGGTCTCCACTCAAAATTAGCAGCTTTTCTGGTCACTTGATAAAGGGACCGGAGTAGCACACCCAAATGAGGAATATGTTGTCGACAAAATCCAAAGAGACCAACTAGGCACTGTGCCTCTTTTTTGGTCGTAGGAGGGGCCAGATGCAGCAACTTCTCCTTCACCTTAGAAGGGATATCTCAACATGCCCCACACCACTGGACACCTAGAAATTTCACTGAGATGGAAGGTCTCTGTATTTTTGTTGGATTTATCTCCCATCCTCTGACATGCAAATGCCTTACCAATAAGTCTAGAGTAGTTGCTACTTCTTGCTCACTCAGTCCAATCAACATGATATCATCAATATAATGGACCAGTGTGATGTCTTGTGGGAGGGAGAAATGATCGAGGTTCCTGTGGACAAGATTATGACATAGGGCTGGACTGTTGATATACTCCTGAGGTAGGACAGTGAGACTATATTTCTGACCTTGCCAGCTGAAAGCAAACTGTTTCTGGTCGTCCTTACTAATAGCTATTGAGAAAAAAGCATTTGCCAGATCAATAGCTGCATACCAGGTACCAGGAGATGTATTGATTTGCTCAAGCAATGATACCACATCTGGAACAGCAGCTGCAATTGGAGTTACCACCTGGTTGAGCTTATGATAATCCACTGTCATCCTCCAAGACCCATCTGTTTTCTGCACAGGCCAAACAGGAGAGTTGAATGGGGATGTGGTGGGAATCACCACCCTTGCATCCTTCAAGTCCTTAAGAGTGGCAGTAATCTCTGCAATCCCTCCAGGAATCCGATATTGCTTCTGATTTATTATTTTGCTCAGTAGGGCAGTTCTAGTGGCTTCCACTTGGCCTTTCCCACCATAATAGCCCTCACTGCATGAGTTAGAGAGCCAATGTGGGGATTCTACCAGTTGCTTAGTATGTCTATACAAATTATACATTCTGGAACTGGGGAAATAACTACACAATGGGCCCGGGGGCCCACTGAACCCACTGTGAGTCAGAACTGAGCCAAAACTCCATTGATCACCTGGCCTCCATAAGCCCCCACTCTCACCAGTGGACCACAGTGACGTTTTGGATCCCCTGGAATTAATGTCACTTCTGAACCAGTGTCTAATAATTCCCAAAATATCTGATCATTTCCTTTTCCCCAGTGCATAATTACCTTGGTAAAAGGCCATCAGTCTCTTTGGGGAAGGCTTGGAGGAAGATTAACAGTATAAAATTGTGGCAATGTAACAGGGTTCTCCCCCAAAGGGACCTGGCCTCCCCTTCATTCAAGGGGCTCTGGGTCTGTAAACTGTTTCAAGTCTGGAAATTGATTAAGGGATCGTGACTCTGGATCCCCTCATCTACATTATACCAGGGCAGTTATTGCATTTCAACCTCAGGTAATGTCGGCCACCTTTTGATCCATATTTCAACCAACCATCCAAACAGTTAATGCCTTTTCTAACCCCTTGAGCTATAATATTGAATGCAGTATCTCTGCTTAGTGGGCCCATATCAATAAATTCAGCTTGATCCAGCCTTATACTCCTCCCACCATTATTCCACATCCTTGAAATCCATTGCCACACATATTACCCTGATTTCTGTCTATATAAGTCAGAAAACTCACACAGTTCTTTTGGAGTATAACGTACCTCCTCATGTGTGATACTTTGTACCTCACCTTAGGGGCCTTTTGGGACTTTAGTCTAGTTATCGGTCTGGAAGAAATGAGGGGTGGTGGGGGTGGGTCACAAAAAGAATTAGAAATATCTTCCAAGCCATTTGCTTCAGGGCTTTCATTTGCAGTTTCATCTGGTGAAACAGGATTAATCACTCTAGGGCTAATCCCTTCAGGAGGAGGTTGGGTGGCCAACTCCTCAAGGCAGGCTGGAGGTGGGGTGTTTATGTACCAGGGCAAACTATTACAGGGTTATCTAGAGAAGACTCAGCATGACTTAGGGTTTAAATCTCACCCCTGACATCATTATCAATCCATATGTCAGCATCCCATTTTCAGGGTCCCACTCCTTCCCAATCAATGCCCTCACTTTAACGGCAGACACCTTGCAGCATTGAGATTTCAGTTTATGTTGTAAAGTTGCTACTCTAACAATAAGATTCTGAGTCTGATTTTCAGAGATCTCAAGTCTACAGCTACAGGAAATAAGATTTTCCTTCAGGATACTCATAGAAACCCCTACATCTGTCAGATAGCGCTTAAGCTTCTCGTTTGAAGCCTTAAGCCCATCCTTTTCACTCCTTAATGTAGCCAGTGTATCTAACAACAACCAGCCAACATCTCTATACCTCTTATTTACACAAAACTCTGTAAAGGTGTCAAAAACATTATACCCCAGAGCCTGGCTTTGTACAAGCGAAGCATTAGGAGAATCGAATGGTGATATTTTGAGTATTTCTTTTGCCAACTCACTCCATGGATTGGGAGTGTCATTCTGATTATGGGAATCAGAGTCCTTAGTGCCTTTTAGTCAGAGTAGAAAACCATTCATAAAAACCCATTTTTAAGATTTTGTTTTTTAAGAACCACTCCTGGTACCAAGATGTGTTAGTTAGGGTTCTCTAGAGAAACAGAATCAACAGGGAACCCTTGCAAATATAAAATTTATAAAAGTGTCTCATGTGACCACAGGAACGCAGAGTCCAAAGTCCACAGGACAGGCTGTGAAGCCGACGATTCTGATGGAGGGTCTGGACGAACTCCACAGGAGAGTCTTGCCAGCTGAGACAGGAAGAGCCTGTCTCTTCTGAATCCTCCTTAAAAGGCTTCCAGTGATCAGATTAAGCATTACTCATTGCAGAAGACACTCCCCTTTGGCTGATTACAAATGGAGTCAGCTGTGGATGTAGCTGACGTGATCATGATTTAATTCTATGAAATGTCCTCATTGCAACAGACAGGCCAGCACTTGTCCAACCAGAGAAACAGGTACCACCACTTGGCCAAGATGACACATGAACCTGACCATGTCAGCCACCATGGCATTGTCCCATACATAAATTCTAATTGTTACAAATTTTAAATGTAATTTTTCTGAATTCAAAATATTTTCTTATTACCAAATATGATGCAATACATTTTATAACTGAAGCACACAAAAAAATTCTTTGAATAAAGTGCATATTTACAAGCTTGAGGCAACCTATTAGCAGATAAGACCCAACTGTCTCAGAGTTCTTAACAACTTTCTGAATTTTCTGATGGACTTGTTAATACAGAGAAAACACCTTTGATTTGCACTTTTTTTTCTTAATTTCCAACCTGAAACAATATCCCAGGCCAGTCTTAAATAGAGACTGGTTCCTTGGAACTATCTCTTCACAGCCACTCTGGAGATCAGGGGAGTCTCTTCTACACCCACCCCCAGCTGCAGTTCAAGTCCAATGAGGAATTCATTGTGCCTTGTGCTGGAGAGATTGAAGATCTGCTGGTTTTTATTTCATGGAAACCAGAGGTGGCATGAGCCTTTTGGAACTGGCTGCCAGCCAGCTGTACCTGGGGGAACCTGAAAACACTCTTGTTCTCCAGTCAGGAAAGAAGGGAGATTTTCCCCATTTGGCCTGCAGGAGTGAAGGTCTGCTTTTGAAAGCCATGGCCCCGAGGCAGGTCACAGCTAGGAGTGCAGCCAGCGCTGGAAAACATCATCATGTGTCCTCAGTGAACAGGCTGGCAGGGCCCCTAGTAAGGTTGGTGATGATGCAGGGTATTTGGCTTATGACTCTTTAACCAACTTTTTTATGGAACTTGCATGTGAGATAATTGAATAGTGAGGCCAAGATTTTCATTTTTTATACTTATTCCAATTCTGCTTCCACTCTTTTCACTTAAAAAAAAAATTTATTGAGATATCTTCCTGCACCATACAGTGCATCCATAGTCTTTTCTCTTTATGGGCCTCAGATAATGTTGTGACTTTCAACACTTTTTTTTATGACTACAACTGAAATTAAACACACTCAGAAAATGACGGAAGTCTTAGTCAATAGGATGTATTCATCTAAAGGAAATCCAACATTGAATAAAAAATCTCTCTTAATCCTATAATATTTCTAAAAGATTGCATCCAGGACTCCACTTTTATATTGCTTAAATTGCACAGAAATACCACTTGCTCCACCTTCCTGCATTTCCCTTGTGGAACTGCTATGTACACACTCTCATTTCTTCCACATTTTACTACTGGAGCTCAATCTTTCTGACATAGTCTACAGATACTAGTGGCATAAACCTGGAACATCAAGGATTAATGTGTACAGGTCTTCTCTCACCCCAAAAGGCATGTATTTGACAGGCACTGGGCTTGGCAATGTGGATTACAGGATGAATAAGACAGGGATGGGAACTGCTCTCCAGGCAGTAGTCAAGTCAGACTTTAAACACTGTTTAACATTAGCATGCTCAGGTCAGCTTAAAGGGAGAGATTCCTGCTAGTGAGGAGGGGATGGTACCAGTGGAAAGCTCTGCTTTCTGACATATTATGTGGCCCTTGTGAAATTAAATAAGATCAGATTTTCATTTTCTCGTCTAAAAATTTGAGATAACTGTACATAGAAAGTTGTAAGGATTAAATAAAATAAAATTTGCAAGTTACTGGCTGATAACTTGAACATGGTGAATGGTAGCTGCCTTTAATATTAATAGAACACAAATAATAATCTGTTTAGTCCATATTCAACCAAGACAAGCCAAAAGAAGCTTTAATTGCAGCTCCCCTTACACTCTCAGGGTCTAGCACATCAGCACCCCCTAAACAGCACCTCTAGGAGAGGGGCCTGTCTGCAGCAGGCCAGGCTCACATTGGCAAAGCAGTGCCTGGCACAGAAAAGGCAGAAATCTGAGTACACTTGAGGCTGTTTCTGGGGGATGAAGTCTGGTGTCTGGCACAGAATGGCTGCCCTGTGACTAGTATCAACAAATGAGATAAATAATCCCTTCTCTCATCTTCAGTTAGCTTCTGACGCCTTCTGGTGATTTTTTTTTAAGGCAGAGGTTAAAAAAAAGAAGTTGCACAGACCAAGGAAACAGCACACACACACACACACACACACACACACACACACACACACACACACACACACACACAACCAAACCAACCAACCAACCAACCAAACAGAAAAGCAAGGTTTGGAGTATGGAGGGGTGGGAAAGTGATAGGAAATGAGTTGTTTCCTTATTTTCAGCCAGGGTTTTCAGCCCCTGAAAATCACAGCACTTTAATTCAAAAGCTAATCCAAGGCATTTGGGTGAAATGAGTGAGTATTCTCAAGTGCAAAATTTAGGGAAGAACTGAGCCTAGGTAATCAAAATAAATATTTTAATGTCATATTGAAAAATCAAAATGAATGCCAAAACATCAAAACTTTAAATAAAGACAGGATCTGACCCTGTATTTCTGAGTCCCTGATAGTATTCCAATGGGGGAGGGGTGGAGGTGTTTTGTGGTAAAAATGAAATTTTGGCAAATTCTATTCTGTCTATAAAATCCTTACCAAAGAGATTGTAAAGATCTGACCTGCTAAATTTCCTGTACTCCTTGTACACAACCCAGCTAATTAAAACAAAAACAAACAACACTAATCAAAGTGAGGGTTTGGGAAGGATTTTCAGTAACCTGAAGTTAAATTTAAAATATTTTAAGATCGTCACTCATCACTAGAAATGGAAAACAAGAAAGCAACCTAGTATATTTTAAAAATGTGATTGATGTGTTTGTTTCTATTAAAGCTACATAAGTAAAAGGACATTATATTCTGGCTTTGGTGTAGATAAAATATTTAAATTTAAAATACTGCTGTGGGGTGCATGGGTGGTTCAGTTGTAGAATGTTCACCTTTCATGAAGGAGACCCAGGTTTCATTTCCGGTTCATGCACCCCCCCCCCCAAAAAAAAAATAATAACGCTGTGACTTTTCATACACCTACCTTTAAATTTTTTCATTACTATTATAGGAAAAATTATCCATTAAAAATATGGTAAAAGCATGTATACAGAGGCGCTCATTGTCCCTTTGCCTGGGGCTTCTGCTAGTCTTGGTTGGGTACTTGTTCTATCAAAGTTACCAGTATCTCCTCTATTGCATCCTGATTTTCCTTTCTCTGAATTTATGTTGGGTTTTCTCCCTGGAAATAATACTGAAACTGTAAAAAACACTACAACATGCTTTGGTTTCCAGCCATCAAACTCCTCAATAAGTGGATACTTTTGTCAAATAACTCTTGGTAAAGTACCATCTGAGAAAGGAAAATAAACATGGTGAAAGTTCAGAAAATGAACGGTTCTGTGCTGTTACCTGACAAAGGCCGTGGATTCTTCTGCTCAATGAGCTCAGTAACCAATTTCCGAGACACCAGGGTTTCAACGAGAGTCAGTTTATTACTAGGCACGTAGTAGCAGAGCAGATGGCCTAATGGCCCAAAATCTGTCTCCGGGAACTGCAATAATTCTGATAGTTTTCTTAGAGAAAAAGATGGACAGCGTTTAGGATGATGAGCACAGTGGCCCCAGATGATGGAATTAGGGGTGATCTGATTACTGAGCATGCGCAGAAATTGCAGAATGACAGTGACTTGTAGTTTAAAGTCTAAGCTGCTGCCCAAGTCAGGTGGGCCCACTTTGGTTAGATCCAGTCTCAGTTGTTAGGATGACTTTGGACTTGGGGTGGGTTAGTTCTGGACTGACCCGGGACCCTTCATTAAGAAACGTTAGAGGCTGTCTTCAGTAATTACAAGACGCGAAAGTTGAAACACTGGGTGAAGTGGAAAAACAAATGAAGGTAAGTCATAAGGTTTTTACAATCACAGGGGCAGAAAATAAAGGCTATGCAGTCATTATCAGAGATCAAGGCAGCTGGGTTACAATGTAGAGATTCCAGGAATTTCCCTCTGTCTATACCAGTATACCAGAAAAACAAAAAAGACTATCTATATAATGAATCAGTAATCAAAATCATCCCTTAAATCCTAATTTCTCGGTTACAGAGCTCGCTTGGGAAGAAAAATTACTCAGGTGAAGTTGCGGCAAATCTCCCCCCACAGCAATCGGGATTGCTAAAAGGAAGATTTTTTTCACTCTTTAGACTTTTTAAAGCAGCACTTTTTAAGATGGTCCGAGAAGCGCCATCGGCGTCTCTCTCAGATGGTGGGACATGCAGAAAAATGAAAACGAAGGAGGTAGAGGCGAAGCCAGTGTTTC
>PVIY010044256.1:0-19821 GCA_004026745.1 Myrmecophaga tridactyla
TTCCAGGCTACCTCCCCCCACCTCTCACCCCTGCTTTGGGGGAAGGAATCTCCCCCTGGCCAGTGCTGCTCAGGCCCCATCATCTTCTTCTTAGAGGAGGCAGAGCAGGTAGAGCAGGGGACCCTGCTCCAGGAATAGGGTTCTGGAGCTCCTGTTGGTCTGAGAGACACCCATTATGGATTCGGGGACCAGGACCTCTGAGGAAAAGGGGAGCGGGCTAATTTAATAGGGGCAGCCTATTAAATTAAGTGAGACCAACCTTGCACAGCATCCTGGCGGGCTTCCCTCCCAATTACTCTGTCCCCCCTAACTCAAAGAGGCCAGGGTCCTGGGCCACAGGAGGGAGGGAGAGGGAGAAAATGTCTCTGTATTCCAGAAAAGCAACTTGAATCCTTCACAGTACAGGGGGTGACGGCAAAGGCAAACACAGGGACACAAGGCAAGAACTGCTATTCTGAGCTTGTGGGGCAGTGGTGGTGTCTGAGCAGGTGGCAGAGGAGGGCAGACTGCCATGCCCACGCCGCCCCACCTTTAGCTGTTTTGTATAGGAGGGGTATATGATATTTTTCCATCTGAAGACAGGGTTCTGTGGTGGACAAGGATTGGGAAATTACTTCTCTAGAAGAGTCTCTCTGGGGCACCAGAAGTAGGGTCCCTTACTTTGGTTGAGGGACGGAGGACATGGGGCCTTCCAGAGTTTGACTGCTCCATCCTCCTATCCCAGCATCTAAGTCTCCCCAAACTGACACGTGATCCTTTCTCTGGAAGTACTTGGGGAGGGAGAGGGAGGGACAACAGCACCTCTGGAATCCAAGGGTCCCCCATCCATGCTGATGGAACATTGTTCCCACCATCTTGTCACAATTCCCCCAGAGCTGTGAAGTTGCATTTGGGGTCAATGGAAGTGGGGTTTTCAGAGCTGGTCCTGGGTCTCCCCATGGATGGAGAATGTCCCTTTCTTCCAAGCTTTGAATTGGGTCTCTGAGAGTGGGGGAGGTGAGGACAGGGAGTCTGGGTCCTGAAGCAAGGTGGGGAATTTAGCAGTGGGGTCTGGAATATTGCAGGGAAGTGGGAGGAGACCCCATCCTGTGGCTGGCCTTTGGTGGAGCTAGAGAGGGGTCTGATCTGGATGGGGGCAGCTGTCCAGAGGGAGGTTCAGAGTAGGAGCCTTTCTTTCTCCTTTCAGGAGATCAACCAGCCGTGATGGCTGTTGATGGTAGGGTGGGGCTGAAGGTGCTCACTGAAAAGAGCCAAGCAGGGAGGTCTTGGAACTCCTTTTCCTTCTCAGCAGCATTAGAAAATACCCAGCCTGGCCTCGCCCCATGTGCCCCAGTGGAGAGAAATGCCCAGCTTTTGGCTCAGACTGAAGTTTTGCATCCATTGGTTTAGCCAGCAGTGCCCCTATCTCTGGGCCACCCAAACGTTGGTTCCTTCGTAGCTCTGCCACTTACTGAGTCACTGAACCCCTCTAAGCCTCAGGCTCTTCATGTGTACATGGCAGAAGTGAGTGGCTGGGGGGAGATTAAATGGGTAAAATGTACGTATAAAGTACCCAGTGCAGTACCTGGCACACAGGAGGTGGTGCTTCAATGGTGGTGTCATTAAAATGACTCTTGTTGGGTGCTCGGTAGAGGTAGGGGGTCAGCCACCCGACCTCTCTACCTAAGAGGGAAAGTAGCACCGGGGGGGGGGGGGTGAAAGTGCACATCTTAAGGGAATGGCTTGTAGTGGGAGGCAGAGAGGTGTGTGGTGGGGAGTTGCTTGTGAGGTGCTGGTTGTTGGTCAATGCTTGGCTAGCTCCAAGCACTTGGGTCCAAACAGTAGGTGAACAGTGGGGACTGGGGTGGGGAAAATGTGGGCACTTAGGTCCTCCTGACACAGGACTGAGAAAGTGAAAGTAAGATTAAGATTAAAATACTTGGCTGTGCAGGAAGTGGCAAGTCAGAGGATACTTTGAGATCTTTAGTAAGAGTTGAGATGGAACCATAGGAGGCACCAAGGATTACAGACTCCAGAAGATACCTTAAGCATTCCTTGACCCCACCCCAATACAATTTATTTTACATCTGCTCCCCCGCCTCAGGGAGGCGAGATTTCCTCCTTCTAAGGAATATCTTCCGTGATGCAGATGTGTCGCCCTCCCTCCATCTTGGTTCTAGAGGAGCCCAGAAGGTCTTCTTTATATCCACTCGGTGTCCTTTGTTGTGGCACTCAAGTTTAAAAAATATGACTATTTTTTGAGCTCGATACCAGTCCTACTTAAACAGGGTCGAAAGGACAGATTCCAAATTCCCACAATCCTTTTCCAAAAAATGCCTCTTTTCTCCTTTAAAAAAAAAAAAAAACTCCTCCCAAACTGTAGTCTCAGTGAGGCTCAGTAAGACTCCTGGGGTTAGGATATTCTCCCTGGGTTGGGGCTGTTCTAGAAACAGGTAGGATCTGGGGGGAGGTGAAGCCCTTAGCTCTGGGGTGCTCCAGTCTGATGGCGAGGACAAGGCATGATGCCCCTTGCTATCCTGTCACATGTACGCACAATGAAGAGACAGGAACGAACAGGCAGCAAAACCTTGTCTGGCAAATGATATCCAGAGTTGTCTCTGAGTAGGAGAATCGGGGTAGTTACTCCTTTTGCTCCCAAAGCTGAGCAGAATCAGGAGACAGGATGACTTGGCCCATGTGAAAGAATTGAGGCTCGTGCGCTTGTGGTTATCTGTAAGCACGCACTGCCACGAGGGTTCATCGGGGGGCACCTCTCCGTGCATCCCCGTGTCAGGGTGCTTGTTGCCCTCCTGGGGCTTTACTCATTTTAATGCTTCCTGTGATAACCATTGAGCTTCTTTGAAAGGCCAGTTGGCGCGCGCGCGTGTGTGTGTGTGTGTGTGTGTGTGTGTGTGCCTATAATTGAGCGTAATTTGTGTTTTCTTTACCATTGCCTGGGGATGTCTACAGCTAAAGAGGTGGAGGCAGTATACTGGGGGGAGAAAGCCAAGGGTTTAAGAGCATGGGCACTGGCCACAAGAGAGCTGGGTTTGAGTCATCACTTACTAGCTGTGTGAATCTGGGCCAATGAATTAGCCACTCTGTGACTCAGTTTCCTCATCTGGAACAAATATCCACCCCATAGGGCCGTTGTGTGTTTTTACTGAGATAATGCTTGTTAAGGGTTTGGCAGTGTCTGGGCCATGGGGAGAGCTCAATAAATGTTAGCCAATGTTGTTATTAGGGTAACCTAGTCGAAGAAGTGTTAGTCATGGAAGTCTTCCTGGAGGAAGCCATCCTGTGAACCAACATTGGAAGGAGGAGTAGCACAGTTCCATGAAGGGTGTGAGATGGCTGGGTGGCTGTGAGAGGGAAAACAGCAGCAGGCAAGGAGACAACGAGAAAGAGCTGAATTGGAAATGTGGAGTAGCTTTAGTTTTTTTCCTGGCTGACATGATCTTAGAGCAGGGGAAAGATGGGGAGCAGCTGAGAAAAAATTCCAGCTTGCTCCCGAACCTATTCTAGGTGGGCCCTTGCATGGGCTATGGTATAAAGAAGCAGAGGAACATATGGCCTCTGTGGGGAAGAGCAGGTGTTGAGGGGTGGGGTGATATGCCTGGGCGTCAGCTTGCCAGCTCTCATCTTGCATCTCTGAGGCTACTTTTCCCAGGTCCTGTCTCAGTTTCCCTTTCTACCAGATTATAAGAGCCTACTCATCCTTCCCTTCACCGAAACTTGGGGTTTATGAACTCTAATCCTTAGTTCCTCAGTTACTGTGTGACGCTGAGCAAATCCCAAATCTGCTTTGGTCTCTCATGGCTACAAGTTTTGGTGACAAACACTGGAGTAGGAGAGGAAGGGAGAAATAAACTCCAAGTGCCCTCTCCCTGATGCCAGGGAGCAAAAGCTCCCCAGGGAGGATTGCTTGGCCCTGGGTGGTGTGGGGAGGGGTGGAGGGCAGGAGGGGAATCTAAACAGCACCCAGAGCAGGGCCCGGCAGAGAAGGGCGAAGGCACAGGGGCATGAGAGGGAGTGATTCCAGGAAGGGGGTCCCCTGGGGACCTCCTGTGCCAGCCTTACTCCAGAGTGGGGCCTGGGGGGCCGGCTCATCAGAAGGCAGACCCGGGGAGCTGCTGGAGGAGGATGAGTGTGTGGGGGAGCCAACACCCCAGTTCAAAGGAAAGGCAGGAAACAGCCCTAGGCAAAAGAAAAAGGAAACCTCTCAGCTCTGGCAGCAGCGGGCATGGGGCGCGGCCGGGTGGGGCGGCTGGCGGAGGAGAAGAAAGCCTGGCTCAGGGTAGAGTTGGCCCCCAGCCCGGCCCCGCTCAACCCCGCCTTCCCCCTTTCCATGGGCTCTCAACCCTGATGGCCCCACACACGGCGCAACCTGCTTCCCGCACTGACCCATGCCCAGTGAGAGCACGACGGGGCGCAGGACAGAGGCAGACGGGGCACAGGACAGGGGATCTGATTAAGGAGCTTCTACCAGGTTGCAGCCTCTGGAGTCTGGCACTCAAGGGTTCAAATCTCAGCACTGCTGTTTATTAGTTTATATGTCTTGGGGTAAGCCACTTAACCGTTCCAAAAGTTCAGTTTCTTTATCTTTAAAATGGAAACACTAATAATATTCACCTCAAGGGTCATGGGGAGGAGTAAATGAGACCAAGGAAGCAATGTATGATGCCTTTTATATTATAAGTGCTAAAAAAATTACTATCAATAATTGTTTTCCTCAATGCCTTCAATTATAAATGAACAGGGTCCCAGAAAGGACATTAACTTGCCCAAAGAAACTACTTCTGACAGGATGGGGATTGCAACCCCAGGGCTTTCCCAGGCGGGGGATTTAGGATGCCCGAGTCTAATCTTCTGAGCCCATCAGATGGCACTTCCCTCCTTCCTTCCCTCCTTTCTTACCAAGGAAGCCCCCTTCTATCGCCTTCCAGAGCAATGGGGCTGCTCTCGGGCTCCTGGGCGGGATGAAGGAGGATGGGGCCCTCCTCCCAGGGACTCCTGTAGGAGATGTGCCAGGGCTGGGGCCTAGTGGGAAACTCTCCAAAGAGCACAGGGCTGGGCTTCCAGGTCAGCACAGCCTGGAGGGCTCAGCGTCTGTCCAGAAAAAAGAGTCTTCTTGGGAGTAGCCCATGGAAGGGAGAGGGTGAGTGGGGCGTCTGGGATTGCTGCACCATCTCTGCCCAGACACGTGCCTGGAGAGGCAGGATTCTCCGAGCTCATCCCTACTGGGCTGTGTGACCTTCGCTACAAGTCACTCTCTTGGGAGCAGAGCCGTGAATATGGAGTCCTGCTGGGTCTTTGGGCACCTTAGAAAGGTGCAAGAGATGGGGGGCGGGGAGGGGAAATTTTCCAACCCCTTTCCCTATGTTGGGAATGACCACTTCTTCTAGCCAAACTGAAATTGGAATCACTGATCAGGCATTCTCAGAATTGTGGGAACATTTTTGTATTAATCAAGTCCTTGGTAAAAAAAAAAAAAAAAAAAAGAAAGGTGGTCTTCAATTTCTAAAGACAATTCAGGTCTCTCCTCCCGCCCTTCAGACATGGGAGAACAGGTCCCGGGAGAAGAAAAACACCCGAGAGGCCAAACTTGGGCAGTGAGCAGAGAGTTATTTTGGAAGCAGCAAAAGGACATGGTAGGGGGGAGCACTCAGGGTTGGCACTGCGTCCCCCGGAGCCCTGCCAGAGCCGGCCACGGGCGGGCTGGCCGGCGGGCAGGTGGGGGCTGGGTTGGCTGCGCCACGCCAGGGCACCTCCAGAGCTGAGGTTTCCTTCGTGTCCTGTTCCCAGCCCTCTCTTCTCTGCCACTATCTTCTCTTTTCTACCGAGGTCGAGGTAAGGGAGGTCTTTGCCTGTATCCTGAATTCTCCTCAGCCCTGGGCGGGGGGGTCCCCTCTGATGAAATGTGAGACGTGGAAGGCACCTTGCGCCCAGACCTCTGCGTCCTCCTGTCTGCAATGACATACGGGAAGGCCTTCCAGGTTGATGCTTTCAGTGCCTGGCCTCTGACTTCCTTCCAGCAGGACACTGGGTCATCAGGAAGATCTGTTGTTGGGGTTCATCAAGTATGGCCCCCACTGGACCTAGAGAGACATACCTGGACCTGCCCTCACTCTGATATCTCTGTTTTAAACAACAGTAATAGCCAACCTTTATGGGAATGATTGGAACTAAGTACTTTTTCTGTACCATCTCCAAATCCTGTGAGAGACTAGTTACTAGTGTTATCTCCATTTTACAGATGAGGAAACTGAGGCTTTCAGATAATGAGGAGCTTGCCCAAGGTTATCAGCTAGTGGTTGCTGGTATTGGAATTTCAGCTCAGGCAGTCTGGCTCTTAACTATACCACCTCCCAGAGGGGTCAGAGCTGCAGAGTTTCTGAGCCCCAGGGGGATGGGCAGGACCCTGAATATGTTAAACTCCCAGGCAGAGTAGCCCCTGGAAGGCTACATGCAGTCTCCTCTCTTTCTGGTGAAGAATCTGTGGTGTGCCCCACTTGCCGTCCATCTGCCTGGTGGCCTCTGGGAGCCTCCCTGTGGGGGCTGCCTGGAGGAGAAGGTGTTGGGGCTCTGCACAGAAGTTGGGGAGTCTGGTTTGGGAGACACTAGAGATGATGGTTGTTGAGGACCTACTGTGTGCCAGGCCCTCTGTGAGGATGATATGTTGATGATTAGGAATGGGAGGCTCTCGAGAAGTACCAGGTAAATCTTGGGGGAGCATCCACGGAGGACCGCAGAGGAGAAAGCCCTCCGGGGTGGTCAGGGAAGGCCCCGGGGAAGGAGAAGAGGCTTACCCTGAGTCCCGAAGTCACAGCAGGAGTGAGTCCACAGAGCGGAGGGGGCAGGGAAGGCCCTCCAGGAGAAAGGGTAGCCGAGAGCCCAGAAGTAAAGTGAAGAAGGACATGGGAGCTTTCAATATTCATTTTGACAGTCCTTTCTGTCCCACTTCCTAAGGCAGAATGTTCCAGGGTAGAGTTTTCTGTCCTTTTCTCCGTGGGGCACACATTTTTTAAAAAAACCAAAAAAATAAAATAAAATAAAACTACCCAAGGTGTTCAGCAGCTGGGATAAATCAATCAGTGCGACTGCTCCAGGCCAGAGACATCCAGTCAACCCCAGGCAACATCCAGTAACCCCGGGACTGGGGAACCCACTGTCCCCCCATACCCAGAAGCTCTGCTAGAGAAAAGAGTTCATTTTGCAGCCCAGAGACAAGGGCACAAGTCTGAGCTCCATCTCTGGCCAGCTGGATGGCCCTGAGTGTGTTTCTTTTTCTCTCTCAGCCTCTGTTGCCTTAGCTTTGAAAGGGGCATGGTAATATCAAACTCTCAGAAAGATTTTTTAGATTGGTACAGGGCTTGGCATATAGCAAATGCCCGCTGCATGGGAGCTACTGTCATTATCCATTCTGGTCTACCCTTGGGATAGTTACTTGGCAGGAGAAACTGAGGCAGGCACAAAGTGGCCCTGCATCTCCCCTACTCAACTCTGCCAACCTAGGGCTTTGCTGGAAGTGAGACCCAGAGGCCCGGTTCTAGGGCACAATTCCCTTCCCCCTTCATCCTTGCCACAGCCCCCTCCCCTTTGCCCTTGGAGGTGCTAGAAGAGGTGGGGGTGTTCCTGACTGTGTCCAGATTGAGGCAGGGTAGCAGGGGGGTGCTGAGTGCCTTCCTTTGCACCAGTGGCAGGGATTTGGATGTGGTCCCCGGGCCTGAAGCCAAGGCAGATGGACTAATGGAGGGGCAGAGGGGAGGAGAGGAGGTGCAAAGGAGTTGCCGTCACCACCTGTCACCCTCTGTCCAATACATGTCTCAGGTCACTTCAGGGCAGGGAGGGGGAGCTTCCTTAGGTGGCCTCTGGGGGAGCTGGGGAAATGGGAACTGAGCATCTCGAAGTTTGTTCCAGTTCCCTGTGTGATTTGCGAGTCTGGAATGCCTCCCTACCTAAGTTTTCATTGGCTGCCAGGAAACAGGCCAAAGACAGCAGACACGGAGAGGCTTTTAACACCTCCTATAGGAAGGAAGCCTTCCTGGGTTGACCTGGCCTGAGGTTTCCTTTCTGTAGGTTTTTGGGCTTATCCCAACCTAGCCTCACCCCAGCCTCATCTGCGTAGGGAAAGACAGTGCCCGTTCAGTGGGATGTCTCCGCTGATGGTGTGTGTTTAAGCCCTAGTTGCTATCAACACACTGTGAGAGTTCTGGTAACACCTTTTTCCCCAACTGCTGCTGCAGTAGTCGCCCCCCTCCCCCGCGCCCCGCTTTATTAATGGACTATAGTAATGCCTCTTAACTCCCGGGGCTGTTGTGAGGAGCAAGTATTTATTCACTCATTCATTTGGCAAATGCGGTGGGTTGAATGCAGGGAGGGGCTGTGCAAAGTGCCCTCCTGGTCCTCCCCACACGCCTCCAAGGCAGGTGTGGCTCATCGCCCCCGCAGGGATGGTCAGGCACGAGCAGAGGGAGCGCCGGGATGGAGGGGGGCTGGGGGGTTCCACAGCCCGTGCTCTTTCCCTTGTCCTGGGGGCTCGGGGGGAGAGATAAGACAATCCACAAATAACAGTGACAAAATGCACCACAAGGCAAGTCCAGATAAGGAAAGGAAGGGCGGGGCAAAGAGGAAGGGAAGCCCATACGTAACGGATGAACTGTACAGAACCCAGGAAAGGCAGTTGTGCAGCAAAGGAAAAACCCCGGGGTGAGAAGTTGGAAGACCTGTGCTGATGCTCGTTTGTAAGGGGGGATAATCAACTCCTCCTGACGGAGTTGTATTAAACAGGATCCTGCCTGGGAGTGTGCTTGGCATGCAGGGGAAGGTGTTTCCCTTCCTATGAAAATCTTAGGTAGTGTGCAGACCTGCGTCTGGGCAGGCTGTGTGTGTATGTGTGTGTGCAGACGGGTGTGTGTCCATTTGATGGGGGGAGGGGAGTGTTTGCCTCACTAGACTTGGGGTTCCTTGAAAGCAGGGGCTGTGTCTCTTTGTATCAGATGGAGGAAGGAGCTCTATTATAGCAGGGGTGATGCTTCTCCCTTCCGATTGGAAACTTCCTGAAGGCAGGGGCCTATGCCTGTGGCTGGTTCTCTTTTCCTTACCTGCAGGGGGCGCTCTGGTCAGGGCCATAAACAACACAGGTGTCTGCATTTTGTCTTCTCTTCCTCCTGTTCAGCTCCAGATCTGGGGCATTCAGGGGTGTGGGGATGTTCGAAGATGGGGGAGGCTGGATCAAGTGTCCTGGGATTGTGGGAGTTGAGGCAGGAAAGGGCTGTAAACTAATCCCCTGTCTTTGTGGTGGACAGAGCAGATTAGGAGGCTGGGAGGAGACAAAAAAGGAAGGGGACTATTGTCTAGGACAAAAGCAGGAGCGAATGAGAATTGGGACAGGGCCTGGGCCCCAGCCGCCACCTACCTGGGGAGTCAGAGCCTGGAACGAGGTCACCTCCCAGACCACTGTGGACCCCAGCTTCCCCCACACGGTGACTTCAGCATTTGTGAGCTGGGTAATGTGGACCAAGCCCCTTGACCAGGGCTGGCTTTTCGGGGTGCAACCTATGCAGTCTCACAAGGCCCCACGCTCAGAAGGACCCCATGCTTGGGTTAATGCCGTGCTGCCACCATCTTAAAATTCTGAATAAGCTTTAAAGGGCTCCCCATTTTCATTCTGCATGACCTTCTGCAAATTATGTAGCTGGTCCTGCCCTTTACCTCTCTGGGCCTAAGATTTGTGGTCTATACAATGAGGACGAAACCACCTGCCCTGCCTCTCATCCCAAGTGGCCATAAATTTAAAGACCACTTGTAGGGAAGTGCCCAGGGATTCATAACCTGCCTCACGAATTTCTTCTGTTTTCCCCATCATCACGGAGACCCCTTTTGGTCTGAAGGACTTGGGGGCAGGGGCAGGAAGGGATGGGAGGAAGGAATCTCCTCTCTGGGGATTGTGGAATAGAAGGGGGAGTCTAGCTGCTCTTGATTTGGTCACAGGGCTGGAAGGGGTTGAGCATGGCATCTGTAGGGGGCAATGGGTTATGGGGTGCGCTGTGCTGAGGGGGGGCACAGGGGTGCACTCCCTTCTCTGTGCTTCTGGGAACAAGATGGGTGTCAGGCTCTGGTGGGCAGGGCCTTTGCTCGAGTTGGAAGTTAGGGCACTTGCGAGCTTCCTGCTTGTGCTGAGGTCCTTCCAGTTCTTTATAGAGTGGTACAGAATCTGGGGCCATTCTCCCGGGTTCACATCCAATCTTTTGCCAGGGTTTTGGGGGAATGATTTCCCCTCATCGTGCCTTAGTGAGCTAACAAATGGAAAGTGTTCAAAGCCATGACTGGCACACTGTGGCCACTCAGTGAGGGGTGGCTGTCATTATTCATTTATTCCACCAATAAACATTTATTGAGTGTCTACTCAGTACCAGGCAGAGCTGGGCTGGGCACTGGCATTAGCAACTCTCAACCCAACAAATGCAGTTCCTGGCCTGGCTAGGGAAAAAAATATTTAGTAGGCCCTGGGATGAGCCCTGTGGACTCAGGAAATCCTACTGCCCACCTTCACAGCCCTCCTTGCTCAGCCCCTCTCTGGACGTTTCCACCATCTCGCTGCCACTTTTCTCTGGAGTGTGGAGTGAGGAGCTGCCCGAGTCCTCCGTGGGTGGGACCGGACTCAGGACTCTGGGAGAGAAGTGTGTGTCTGCCTCCCACTTGTGGAGCACCTCTGGATGAGTCTTCTGACCTACCTTTAAAGGCCTGTTTTCTAAACGAAAGTGGAGTGGAATCCAGTTCCTAACCCCAGGATATGACAAACACAAAGGGCCTGTTAAGTAAAGATGCAGAGGGGAGGGAGAGAGCAGCAGCCTGGGCGCTGCAGGGGTGAGGGGCCTGTGGGAGGAAGGAGATGCAGGGTGCCTCGAAAGTTGCAGCGCTCGCTCCATGAGACCTGAGACCCTGGGGGCTGGGATGGGGCACGGCCATCACCAGCACCTCGGAGGGCCGCGTGCCCGGCCAGAACAAGGCCCCCCATTTACTATGTGCAGCCAGTGGAAAGAGGAATGCCCGCCCCCCCGCCAGCCGACGCCACGCCAGCCCTCGCCTCGCCCTCCTCTGAATGCAGAAGCCCAGGGTGCCGCCTCCCCCTCTGCCGGCCTTGCCTCCACCTGCCAGAAAGAATTAGCCTCGCCATCCCGATTGGCATGGGGGCACACAGGCACCATGCTGTGGGGCCCGGGGGACCTGCTGGGGGTGTGGCTTGGGGTCAGAAAACACCTGGGCTAGCCCCTGAACTCTGGCATGCCCAGGGCTGATACACGACCCTGGAGCCTACAGCGGGGCTAGGAGGTAAAGGGCAGAGTATGAGGGGAAGGTTTGGGAGCTTAGAAGCTCGGCCGGCCCCCTTAGAAGTCCTGCTTCAGCCCCCTGCCTCTAACCTGGGTCGGAAGCCCCAGATGAGAAGACAAGTGATTCAAGATGCCCCCACTTCCTTGAGCGTTTAACTCCTCAGGAATGTGATCACGGGGAAGTCCTTCCTCATGTCCCTCCTCCTGCCTGCTGCAATGTCCCTGCTTTGGTCAGAGGCGAGAGAGCCAGCGGCTCACCCCTGCTGTGTTAGTCCTGGAGGGTCAGGTGGCACGAACTGGATTTCACTCCACTTTTTCCAGGAGGATGTGAGCCTGGTCCTTAAGGGTGACCTTGGAGAGAGTTGGGGTTGCCACATGGCGCCCAGGAATCCTAGAGGGTCTAGGAGAGGCTGAGGAGAGCTCAGCACCCCTGCCTGCTCCTTCACGGAACCCACACATCACCGTGGCCTCCTGCCCCTCAACTCGTGGGCTGCTGCTAGCCCAGGCAGCACCTGGATGAGAATTAGAGAAAAGCACTCTTGCTCCCAGTGGCCCCCCACCCCCCCGCATTGGGTGAGGGCAGAGTTAGTGAGTGGAGCAGGGGGCTGGATTTCAGCCTCCAATTTGTTCATGGGCCAGGCGTCCTGTGTGTATACTGTGGGTCAAACTGGTCAGCGCTTAGTAAAAAAGTGATTGAAAAAAGTGACATTCGTAGGAGGCTGCTTAAAGGGGAGTTTATCCACTGAGTCTCTTGGCTAGTCTAACGCCTTATTACTCAAAAGTATTGGTCTGTGGAGCAGCAGCAGCTGCTTGGAAGCTCGGGCCCCAGCTCACAACTACTGAATCCCAAGTTGCACTTTAAAGTTTACCCAGCGCTGCCCTGAAGCTGATCCTCGGAGTGTCAGGCCATCAGCTGAGTCTCTGGCCAGTCACCCCCTACCTCACCCCTCCAGGATTGCTTTTGCCTGGCTGTACAGAGGTGATGCACTGCTGGTTGTGCAGAGGTGATGCACTACTGATTGATATCAAGGGCTGGCAGAGTACGCCTCTTGGATGTCACCAAGGTTGTGGTTAAGAGATGGGTGCAGATGAGAGCCCGCAGCTGTGAAGAGGAGTCTTTAGGGGAAGTTAGGGAAGCATTGACTTCCTTTAGGATGTAAGGGGCTAACTGAAATGTCCCTTCCTCCAAGAAACCTTCCCTAATTCCTCAGCTCTGAGGAGAGGGTCTTGCCCTCTGTATGTCTACCCGACTTCAGCAACCTGTGTTCTGACTCGTCTTTGCTTATCTGTTTCCCAAACCAGGCTGTGAGTCCCAGGAAAGCAAGGCTCCAGCCACTAGCACTTCCCTGCTAGCACCAGGGCCTTGTCCATGGGTGCACAAAAATATTGGTGGAAGGAGTGAGGGAATGAATGAATGAATAAACAAATGAGTGGCCTTGGCCAGGTGGTGAGAGCAGGAGCCAACCCACGCTGGAGCAAAAGGTGCTTTTCTGAGAGAGAGGGCTGGGAAGGCACTAACCTAGCTCCCATGCAGGCAGGAGCCCGAGGTGTGGCACCCAACCCAGATGGCTGCGGGGAGGATGGAGCCGTGCTGGGGAGCCTCTCAGGCTGCCAATCAGCCAGCTCGTGGGCAGGCTTGGGTTTCATTAGCGTGAGACCTTCTATAAACCCTTCCACTTAGAAACTTTTTTGCCTTTTCTATTCATTCTCTTTATTATTATTATTTTTAAAAGCAAACTTCTTTTGAAAATTTCCATCCAGTTTCAAATAAATTCAGATGAACAAAGGCTTGTGCCTGCCCCTAAGCATGGATGGAGGGAGGGCTCTAGTGACTTGAGGTTTTGGTTCTTAAACCTTCATTATGTGCCTGACACTTGCCTAGGCCCTGAGAAGTCAAGATGAGTAAGACCTGAACTCTGTGTTAAGAGAGATGACCTTCTCCCACATGTGTGTCTTCTCTGTACGTCTCTTATAAGTACATTTGCCATTGGATTTAGGGCCCATCCAGGTAATCTAGGATGATCTCCTCATCTCAAGATCCTTAACCTAATTATATCGGCAAAGACCTTTTTTATACCAAATAAGGTAACATTCACGGGTTCTGGGGATTAGTAGGTAGACATATCCTTTTGGTGCCACTACTCAGCCCACTACACCACCCCACCTCACTGCCATACTAAGTGCTCCAGCTCATCTCCTTCTTTTGCAAAGCTCTCAGGCCATTTTCTGCCAAGCTCATTACGTCTCTCTTGGCCACCCCAGGCCAAGCTTCCTCCAGGAGGCCCTCCCTGATTGTCTCCAGTCCTCAGGAACTTGAGGTCCCTCTAGCACTGATGTTCAAGGCTCTGTCCAGTTGTGTCCATGTTTCTACATTCCTCCTCCTTCCAGCTGAGGCTTCCTGAAGGCAGGGAGTGTCACCTCCTCCCTCTCTTCTGTAGACACCATCTCACACACACCTTCTCCTGGGCTCAGCCAGGGCTCTTCTCACAAGGGCACTGGGAACAAAGAACTTGGGCCAAAGGCACCTGTCCAACAGTGTGAGCCCTGGCCAGGGCACCAGGCCCAATAGAAGCCTTGGTGTCCGCCCTTTCCCATGCACCTCATCCCCTCCTTGGACACTGCCACCTGAGAGGGGATCTGGCTACCCCCTTGTCCAAGGGCTTGTAGTAGTCCTGGTTACACGCACAACACCAGGGAGAGAGGGAAGAACTTGGGAGAAGGGGAGGGAGCCCAGCCCTCTGACTTTCCCTGGAAGAGGCTGGGGAGACAGGAATGCCTTTGGCTGGGGGACTCTGGCTGGAGATCAGAAGATCAAAAGATGAGATGATCAGGGCTGAGGCAGGTGGCACTCACTTGGAGGCACCAGAGAGAAGCAGCAGCTGGTGCCTCATAAGGGCAGGGCTGACCCAGAATGCCCTTCCCTACTCTCAGCCTTCCCAGGCTCGCCAGTCCATCTCTTTCCTAACCCTAGGGAACTGCTTCTTCACGATGAGGGGCTGTGGGGTAGGGGGTGCCGGGAGTGAATGCAAGCGAGGGAGGGGCGCTAACTGGCATTCATGCCACTTGGTGGGAACAGCTCATAATCCTATAGGAGGATTCTCCCATTTAAACCTCACAACAATTCTCTTAAGAGGTGTTACTATATTACATTTTAGAGATTCAGAAACAACACACAGAGAGGAAAAGTAACTGTCCAATATCAAACAAATGTTAAGTGGTAGGGCCAAGAAACAAACTCGGGCAGTCAGACACAGGAGTTCACAACCTTAACCACTACACTATGGTGGAAGGTGGGAACTGTTCAGTCTAACTGCTGCATGAGAGTGAGGCTAGACATCAGGAAGGACTTCCTGCTGGAGGGATGTTAAACCTTGGCTCTAGTCTTTCTCCAAGTCTGATGAACCAAGCACGCAGGCAGCTGGGGAAAGAGGTGGGTTGGTGGGGCAGCCCTCTGGCCGAGGGAAGCCGGGAGGCGGAGGACAGGAGAGGGTCAGCGCAGAGCGTGGCAAGGAAGGCTCCGGGGACTAGGCGGTTAGGCCGGTGCGGAGCCCGTGGGTGCTAGGCCGGCCGGAGTGCGGCGCGGTGCGGGCGGGGCACAACCTCCCTCGGAGGCCGGCGAGCAGGGCGCGATGCGCCCAGGTGGCTTGGGGGAAGGGCGCTGCGCTCCGGAAAGTTCCACTGGTCCTCGCAGCCCCCGAGAGCGACACCCAGAGGCCGAGGCGACGGATGGAGCCCTCCGGGACGGCCTTCGTGCCCCTCATTGTTCCCGGAGGTCTGGCCGCCTCCCCACTTGCGCGCGCTTTCAGCCCGGGTCGAGCAGCGGGGGGGCAGAGGCCCGCAGGGCCGGGGTGGGCAGCGGGTGGGGGTGCCAGCGTGGTACCTGCGGGCGCCAAGCCGCTGTTCTGCTTCGGAGGTCGTGTGCGCATCTGGGGTTCCACAGGACGCACCCGCATTGGTTCGGCTGTGACGATTATTACCTGTGATTTTGGGGAAAGTAACTGAATGTTTCTGAGTCTCCGTTTCTTCATTTAAAATGGGGGGAAAAATAATGCTTCACTCCCTGGCATGCTAAAAGGCTGAAGTTAAATAAGATTGGCGATGTGCATGAGCCCTATAAACCTGCAGAAGACATTCAGATGGAAGGGACCCCCGGAGGGGCCGAGGCCTGGGTTTGGATTCAGATCCCTGACCTTGAATTGCCTTCAGCTGAAGGGCAATTTTGCTGAGTGTGGGATGACTCATCTGTGAAATGGGTCAATCGGGAAAGCTTTTAGCAGCAGTATCTGACCCAACCAAGTGTTATATTATTGCATGAGATGTGCAGTGACCTTGAAGTTTCTGCTCTTTTCCACTAGATGCACGCTGGGACTGGGATATGGTCCAGGTCAGAAAAATGCCTGGCTGGGCCCCTTGATGCTGCTGTGGCTTGGGGGAGTGGGTGGTGTGTGGGTGCTCTCCAGTGTGCAGAGTAAGGGTGGGTGCCAGTGGGTGTGTTGAATTGAGTTGCTGGGATGCAGAGGGGAGGAGGGTGTCCTGATATGAGGGGAAGGAAGGCTTCCATCTGGGATGTGGGGGTGGCGGGAATCTGAATAGAGGGGCCTTTCTCTGGTTTTCCCCCAGACACACCCTACCTGTTTATCCAGTAAAATAAAGGCAGCAGGACAAGCAGCTTCAGTTAAACAAACATGGCTCCGAGCTGTGGTCTACACACAAAGCGGGCTCCACCTCCCTGCTCCTTGTGTGTCCCAGCTCTTCCCACCTTGTCCTGCTTCTGCTCCCCACTGCACCCAGTCCTCTCCTAGGGAGCTCAGAGATTTCCTGGTCTAAGGAGGGAGACACAGTTCTCACCATTGGGGAGGTCTGGTCTAATGGGAAGCATACAACCCTTCTCTCTAAGGGGCTTCTAGTTTGCTGGAGGGGACAGAATTCCCACCCACACACCCACACAGACAACAAAGGTACCCTTCTAGACAGAGCTAGAAGTCAGAATAAGGGCTGGAAAAGAGCCGGCAAGTGAGAGGAGTTCAGAGCCCGGCAGGATTAAGTGGGCGAGTCCTCAAATGCACAGCCACCGCCGGTTCCATGTGCTGGGATTATTCTGTTTCCCTCCTGCATCAGGACTTGCATACCTCACTCAGTCCTTCTGGCCAGGGCCCAGGTTGCAGGGTGCCCACCCCTCAAATGCTGCATAGAAAATGTATCTTGAAGCTGGTGTGAGTGTGTGTGTGTGTGTGTGTGTGTGTGTGTGACAAGAACAGATAATTGGGATTGATAGAGGAGCTCCAGACCAGCCACGTGAATGAGCAATCCGAGACTCAGAGATGACAGTTTGTAATCGAGGACAGGATCGTGTGGCCTGACTGTGACCGAACCCTCAGAGATCAGAGTCAAAAGGCCACAGGGATTAGTCCGGGGAAAGCCAGTGACATCCAAGCTCCGGGCCCAACACTTGTCACTTGGATTTCTAAATTGTCTGCTCTTGCCATTGTCCCCAGTCGACTACACTCTTTGAGATCAGGGATCATATGCTGTTTGTCTTTGAGGTCTCTTCCCCTAGCACAGTGTGCTTGTTGATTGAACAAGTGACTGGGTGATTGAATGAATGGTGGAAGGTCGGAGGCTTCCTGGGGGAGAGGCACTTGAGCTGAGCCTTGAGGAATGGGTGGAGGTGGGTAGCGGAACTCACGGGTAACATGTGTGGAGTATTTACCATGGGCTAGGCACTGGCTGAGCACTTTACCAGTGCAGAAAGGAAGGCAGAGAGAGGGTCTTGCTCAGAGTCGCTCAGCCAGGAGTTGGCAGAGTTGGGAGCCAAACCCAGGTCAGCGTGACCGCAGCCTGCACAGGCGCTGTCCAATAGAGCTCTCCATGTTGCTGCATGTGTCCTTTGGGTCCTCTGAAACGGTGGCCACTAGCCTGGGGTGGCTATTGAGGCTCAAAACGTAGCTAGCAAGACTGAGGAACTGAATTTTTCATTTGATTTAATTTTAATGAGTTTAAATTTTAATCACCCATGGCCAGTGGCTACCGTATAGGACAGTGGCAGGTCTTAATATCTCTTAGAGAAGAGGCAGAGAGGAGAGAGGGGGGTCCAGAGCCAGTCCTCTTTAACGTCATTGCCCTCCGGAGGCTGTGTCTCTTCATGCTTGTGGGCTATTCTCAGGTCACATTGTGGCCCCTGCTGGCCCGGGAGGCCTGGGTCTTTTTAATTTTCCGCCTGTGAGTGGCATGGTTTGGCAAGGAGAAGGGAGCCATGGAGGAGAAATGCACATGTGCATTATGCAATCCCTGTGCCATGCTTTGTTTTTGAGAGCCTTCGCCTGGTGCTGGGCACAGGCAGAGGGACAGCTCCCACTGGCAGGACTCTGAGCTGCCTGACACATGCTTTCAGAGGCCTTCTACTTGTGGGCAGAACCAGCTCAGCAGAAGCACATCAACCAGGCTTCAGGGCTCTGCAGACTTCCCCCACCCCAGCAGGGCAGCCTTGCTGAGCAGAGCCAGAGGTGTTCCCTCAGCTGGAAAGGGGGTTCTCTGAGGTGCTGAGGGTCAGGGACAGCCTAGAACTCAGTGTCATTTCTGAAGTCCTTCCTCTCCCTTCCTCTGCCCAGGCACCCTGCCCTTGGCACGCTGTTGCCATCAGATTTGCCCTTTTCAACAAGAAGAAGCTGGAGCTATAGAGTTTAACCTGAAGTTATTTCCTATGGCACCATCCATGTTTTCCTAAAGTTGGCATATTTAAAAAAATTTTTATTGATAAAACCAAACAACACACAAACACGAACATTCTTAACATATAAACATTCCACACTTGTTGTGCAATCAATGGGTCGCAATATCATCACATAGCTGTATATTCATCGCCATGATCATTTCTTAGAACATTTGCATCACTCCAGAAAAAGAAATAAAAAGAAAAAAGAAGAAACTTATACATACCATTCCCCTTACCCCTCCCTCTCATTGACCACTATACTAGTATTTCCCTCTACCCAATTTATTTTAACATTTGTTCCCCCTATTATTTATTTATTTTTAATCCATATTTTTTACTCATCTGTCCCTACCATAGATAAAAGGAGCATCAGACACAAGGTTTTCACAATCACACAGTCACATTGCAAAAGCTCTGTCATTATACAATCATCTTCAAGAAACACGGCTACTGAAACACAGCTCTACAGTTTCAGGCACTTTCCTCCAGCCTCTCTAACACACCTTAAACTAAAAAGAGTAAAGCTAGCATTTTTGAGGGGGCTGGACCCCTCCTGGGTCTCTTTCTTCTTTGGCCTCCATCAGAGTTTGGGGAAACCCACATCACATGAATGAAATGTGATGATGCTGATG
Source organism: Myrmecophaga tridactyla (assembly GCA_004026745.1). Classification (NCBI taxonomy): domain Eukaryota; kingdom Metazoa; phylum Chordata; class Mammalia; order Pilosa; family Myrmecophagidae; genus Myrmecophaga; species Myrmecophaga tridactyla. Next base: position 18,657 of record PVIY010044256.1, read on the forward strand.
AGTGGCATTCTCCGACCTACATGGTCTTCTTCTTTTTTTTTTTAAGAAGTGTAAAATTTATTTAAAGCCACTCACGAAGTTCTGTGTGGTCAGGAATGATACAATCTGCAATAGTTTTTTTTTAAACTAAGATTTAAAATATATTTTCAATTATAGTATTTATTTAGCCTTATTCAGTTAGAACAATTTTTTAATTAATTTAAAAAAATTAACAACAAACAAAAACTTTAACATATCATTCCATTCTACATATACAATCAGCAATTCTCAACATCATCACATAGTTGCATATTCATCATCTCTTATAACATTTGCATCGATTTAGAAAAAGAAATAAAAACACAACAGAAAAAGAAATAAAACGATAACAGAAAAAAAAAGAAGAAACTTATACATACCATACCCCTTACCCCTCGCCCTCATCTATCACTAGCATTTCAAACTAAATTTATTTTAACATTTGTTCCCCCTATTATTTATTTTTATTCCATATGTTCTACTCGTCTGTTGATATGGTAGATAAGATGAGCATCAGACACAAGGTTTTCACAATCACACAGTCACATTGTGAAAGCTATATCATTGTTCAATCATCATCAAGAAACATGGCTACTGGAACACAGCTCTACATTTTCAGGCAGTTCCCTCCAGCCTCTCCACTACATCTTGAACAACAAGGTGATATCTACTTAATGTGTAAGAATAACCTCCAGGATAATCTCTCAACTCTGTTTGGAATCTCTCAGCCACTGACACTTTGTCTCATTTCACTCTTCCCCCTTTTGGTGGAGAAGGTTCTCTCAATCCCTTGAAGTTAAGTCTCAGCTCATTCTAGGGTTTTTCTCAATCCCTTGATGCTGAGTCTCAGCTCATTCCAGGATCTCTGTCCCATGTTGCTAGGAAGGTCCACACCCCTGGGAGTCATGTCCCATGTAGACAGGGGGAGGGTGGTGAGACTGCTCGTCGTGTTGGCTGGAGAGAGAGGCCACATCTGAGCAACAAAAGAGGTTCTCTTGGGGGTGACTCTTAGGCCTAAATTTTAAGTAGACTTGACCTATCCTTTGTGGGGTTAAGTTTCATATGAACAAGCCCCAAGACTGGGGGCTCAGCTTATAGCTTTGGTTGTCCACACTGCTTGTGAGAATATCAAGAATTCAACTTGGGG